>JBCEWC010001684.1:0-39195 GCA_038996855.1 Solanum aculeatissimum | reverse complement strand
TTCGGTATATTCAGACGAAGAAGGCTTAAACAAAAGGTAGGGAACACAAGTGATACATCGGATGATAGGCTTAGCACGGATCAGGCAAAGGAAATATACAAGAGAAGCCCCTCTCCACTACTTACCGTCGAGTACTCAAATCGTTGGGACCCTATGACCCCTGAAAAGAGTTGCAACAGCATGTACAATGACTTCTTAAATGGATTCAAGTTCAATTTGGAAGAGGTTGAGTCTGCAACTCAGCATTTTACAGAGATAAATCTATTGGGACGGAGCAATTTCTCCGCTGTCTATAAAGGAATTTTAAAAGATGGATCTACGGTAGCTGTAAAAAGCATCAGTGTGACAAGCTGTAAGTCGGAGGAGACGGAGTTCATGGAAGGATTGAGCTTATTAACCTCCCTGAAGCATGAAAACCTTGTCAAGCTAAGAGGTTTCTGTTGTTCAAAGGGAAGGGGTGAATGCTTTTTAATCTATGATTTTGCATCTAAAGGGAACCTCTCGCAGTATCTTGATGTTGAAGTAAACAGCAACCATGTTCTTGACTGGTCCAAAAGAGTTTTAATCATCAAGGGAATTGCAAAAGGTTGGTTTTTCTTGCTTTTGTTCATCATTACATATTTATTGAACCTCAAAACAACTCTTCAGCATTCTCTATAAATTTCTCAGATTATTTCAAGTTTGGATATATTATGGTTGTATAATATTTTCCCGAGAATGTGGAATTCCTTAGGAGTTCCATTGCATAGGCAGTTTATTACCATTAAAGTGCTTCTCACAGGATGTGACTGTAGATCCACTGCATGAGTAAACAATTGCGGAGTCAAGATTTTCACTAGGAGGGTTCAAAATATGAAGTAAACACAGGAAAAAGAAGCCAGGGTGAGGTGGAGGGGTGTTCCAATATCTACTATATACATAAAAAATAATGTTAACTCGCCAACCCCTTCATCCCTACCTAGCTCGCCCTTGGTTTTTGTATTATCAAATTACTCCTCTCATCCTAAAATGACTGTCACTTTTGCTCATTTCATACTCATTAGGAAAAAAAAATAAAATACTAGGTACAGTTTACTAATTTATCCCTGTTTATTACTCTTTCCGTCCCATTTTATGTGGCATCCTTTTCTTTTTAGTCCGTACCAAAAAGAATATTATCTTACTATAATTAAAAATAATTTAACTTTAAGATTTTTCTTTTACCCTAAATGAAATGATTTATAACAACATAAATATCTAATGATTGTTCTAGACTACAAGTTTCAAAAGTCTGCCTTTTTTCTTAGATATTGTGCCAAGTCAAATGGTGTTTACATAAAATAGGACGGAGGGAGTAGATGTTCTCTAAGAATTGTGCACTATTAAGGAGTAGTCTTAAACGTAAAGGTATAGTTGGAAACAAGGAGTACTATTGTTTGTCTTGAATTCTTAAATCGGCAATTATTTTTGGAAGATTTTTTATGCTAAAGCGACACTTATTTTGGGACGGAGTGAGTAATATGAATATGGAGAAAGATTGGAATTATTGCCACATTCAAACTTAGTTGGGTGGGCAGTAATTGTAGTGTCTTCAAAGAAGACCAGAAAAAGGTTGCAAATTATTGCCTTAATTGATATTCAAGTTCCCTTGCCATCAAGGGAAGCAGTGGGGCATGTCAAGAACCACATTAATATGTGCATTTAATAGTTTTCCTATGTGTTCACTGTTTCAAAACCAGTGCCTTTGATTTGATTAAAGATGAAATAGCAGAGCTACACCATCACTGCATTAACTTCAGTTGTTCAAATTTGAAACAACAGATATTTGAGCAAAGTTTTAGTATAGCTAAGGTCTTTAATAAATAAAACTTTTAATACACTATGATGGCGAATGATTTCAACTTACTGTTTATATGGATTTTTGTGAGAATCAGGGAAGACTTACACATGTTTTTTCGCGTTCTACCTTAATATGATTCCTTCATATTTCCTTTTGGCTGATAGCAATCATTATGCATTTTTTTAACAGGACTAGGATATCTGCACAGCTCTGAACCAGACAAACCTTCCATGGTTCATCGCAACATATCCGTGGAAAAAGTCCTCCTTGATCAACATTTCACTCCACTAATACTGGACTGTGGTTTACTAAAGCTGCTTACTGATGATGTCGTTTATTCAGCACTTAAGGTCAGTGCTGCACTTGGATATATGGCTCCTGAATACATTACAACTGGCCGATTCACAGAAAGGAGTGATGTATATGCATTTGGAGTAATTATCCTTCAAGTACTCTCTGGTAAAGGACTTGTGGACTGCTCAATGAGACTTGCAGCTGAATCTTGTAACTTTGAGAACTTCATTGACCCTAATCTCAAGGGAACATTCGCCGTAAGTGAAGCAACTATGCTAACTAAACTTGCAGTACGTTGCACCCTTGAGGATCCAGATAGCAGGCCAAGTATGGTTTTAGTAAATGAAGAATTGAACAGTTCTAGTGGTGGTTGAAGAAGGAAATAACTGAAGTCCGTTTTTCTGCGTTGAGATTTGTTGATGATTATTAACCATAGGAAACAAGTGCCATGGCGATAGAGCTGCAGTTTTCTCTGTCATATTATGCAACATCAGTTGCTTCTGTATATAATGAGGCAGATTGAACAAATTCTTTGGAAGGTTTGAAAGCAAAACTGGGACGCCCCTTGGCATCTCTGATTGTTGTAGCTCAGAAGAGATGAAAGAGGAAGCTAATGAACTTGTACCATTATTTGATCTTTTGACAGTATTTTAATGTCTTTTTCAGGGCCAATATATTCTAATAAATGTATTCTTTCTACCGTCTCATACATTAATGAAAAACAATCCATCAATGAAGCCATTCCAAAACAAGACTTCACCTTTTTGCAACAGACTTCATATACCACACAGTGGGGAAAAAATGGAGGCCAGGTGCAAATTTAGCCCTTGGTTAACAAAAAAAAAAAAGATGATGTGTCTAGATGCTAGAAAATTGAATAGTTTTTGGGAGAAAACACAATAGATGAATATGTTATTCAGTTCCTGGGTATGAAATCGTGGTTCAATCACAGTTATAAACCAATTTGTCCCAATCAAGGATACACACTGTCTCTTCTCATCCAGACCTGGCAGAGTTACCTATAACTACACGGTCCTCCAGATAGTTCTGGTTAGGCCCGACTGGGAATTAAAACTGCCAACATATTAAATGAGCCCAAGGTGGACATGTTTGCTTATTACATCAATAACATAAAATTTGTACAACATCAACTTGCTATTACAAAGTTCTCTCGTCTGATGAGCCGTCTTATTCCTTTCCGTTCTTAGTATCCAAGAACTGATGATCTTCAAAAAAAGGGAACTCCAAAACTTGAAAGGAGTTATTGCCAGCTTTGGCAGGATGGTGAGTGAGCAGTCAATAAATAGGATAACCCTATGCAGCTGCAGTCTGTTCTTGTTGATCTAATAACCATTCAGCAGGCCACCACTCTGGTCTAATTGCCTTGGCCTTGACATCATCCAAACCTCGTATTGTTAGCGATCCTTTAAAGGCTTCATCCAAGCGCAGAAGACCCAAACCCCGGCTTCCAAGGGCAGTTGTGACAGTTCCTGCTTTCTTTCCAGATGATGCATCAATCACTTCCGACCTTGGAGCAACTTTTTGTTCCACCTCTGGTTTAGAAGGAGAAAGGGGACTCATCAGTGGTTCTGAAATAGTATGATGTACTCTCTATAAAACAATAAGAAAGCAACCTTTTTCCAGTGTCATTCACAAACTTAAGGGGAAGCAACCATTTCTGAGTGACACCCCTGAAATAATATGTACTCTAGAAAACAATAAGAAAGCTACCTTTTCCAGAGTCATTCACAAACTTAAGGGGTAGCAACCGTTTACGAATGACACCTCGATGATGGGTGCGAGCTATGAGTTCTTGGCCCACATAGCATCCCTTATCAAAGCTTATTCCATTTAAACCAGCAAGATTGTACTCGAGCGGCACAGCTTCACCTGAAAACAAACCTATTGATCAGAGAAGTGATTCATAAACTCCACAAACAAAGATAGAGAGTTCATATGAAGATAAAAGAAAGGAAGAAATGGAAGGTTTAAAGAAAGGCTTTAGTTTGTTTTAGAAGAGAATTTCTATAGCTCTCTCAGGAGCCATTTCCCAACATCTGGTATGTCGGATACTTCCCGATTCGAGAATTGTCATTTCCCACAAAATAATTGCATAGAGAGAGGCTGAAAACTTGACCAGAAAGTGAGACTACACAAGAGATTAATTAAAGTACACCTTTGGGAATCTCAGCTGAGCCTTCTGCGACTCCCTTCTCCAACCTCCACAGAAGATAATTCTCTTCGTTTGTCTCTTTGTCTGCCTCAACCAAAGGCGCTGAAAATTTGAGAATATATGAGCAAACATGTACAAGATCCATGACCAGTATTAGCATGTTGAAAAAGACACAAAATTTATGCTTAAACATTTAGAAATATGAGTGTAATTAGATGACATGACCAGGAGTCCATTATATACCAACTATAACCTGAATTTGTTCAAAGTCAAAATTCTGAAAAAGAGGCTATCAATAAAAATGAAGACCAGTCTACACCGATCAGCAAGCAGGATATGGGGCTGTGTCAATTACTTCTGGAAAAAATGAGGGGGAAAAAGAGATGAAGCATTGGAAAGATAAGTAACCAAGACTTACGAGTTGTGTTGGATGGAAAAATGCCCCTGAATCCAAGGCAATCTAATCTGGGATCTCTATACCATAGCCACCCACAATTATTCCCTTGTGAAGATGACTGGCCAGAACGATCAGACCCACCACCCCATCCAAGGGAGGCAGCATCTGGCTCTTCAGAGGATTTCTGAGTTAAATCTTGGCCAAACCTCTGCCAGCAAGAGAAATCATCAGCCACGCTCTCTATATCAACCTTAGACCTCAATCGATACCTGCATAAGCAATATACACACACCTCTTTTACAAAAGTCAAACCAGTATAAAATAATGACAGCAAAAGAAACTGTATCCCAAAGGACACATTTTCCAGACTTTGCCATTTCAAGACCTCAAAACGACAATTTCCTGCTTAACCCCTCGATTGCCAGTATGAATAGAAAAGGGGAGAGGGGGTCTGCCTGTCTCGGGCCTCTTTGCGGAGAAAAAAAGCCAACCGGACTTCTGTTAATAAGTACAGAGTACTTGACACGAGAGATGTTAAATTTGATCCAACTATGTCAAATCCTTGATTTTTGAGTAGTGAAATGAGATACGACCAGTTCAACTGATCAAAAGACTTTCTGGATGTCTAGCTTGCGGAGAACACCTGCACCTCCCTCTGTCGATTTCCTGTCTAGAACTTCATGTACAATCAAAGAGGAATAAGAAAACCATTCCGATTGTTTGCGACCAACTTCACCATCACTGCTTTGAGCACGCCTCAGCTAGGACTTCTAAGACTATTTTGTCAAGGCCCCCAATAAGACTAACTGGTGTCTATAGTCCTTAAGCCCTAATGTCTCTTTTTTTCTTGGAAATCCAGGCAATGAAGGAAGCATTACTTGATCTCACCATCCAACCATGTTGATTCGAGTGATGTAGGGCTTCAGTGATGTGTGTAATGATGAAATCCCAAGAATTTTGGTAGAATTTCATTGTTCACCCATCAGGCCCTGCATCAACCGAATCAACATTGTTGGATGGTGACATCTTTTCTCATTGGAATTTAAGCTTTGTACAGATGGAGCTTTGATTTCAGTTTCTAATTTTGATTGAGTTACAAATATACAAGTAAACCGAGTCGATATTGGTATCCTCCTTTGCTGTCAATTCTATCTAAAATCAGATCAGACACCCAACAGTCAGCAATCTAGCTACCGTTTTCTAGATTCACTACTGCAGGCAGTATGACAAGTCAAAATCACTTTTTACATCACCAAGACATCATGATGGATCTCATGCAATCCCTACATAAGATAAAGAATCATCACAAGGTATTAATGCAAGTAAACAAAGGTTAACCAAGCTCTTAGCTAGAGCACCTTGTATTGCAGCAAATACCACTTAGCAAACTATACCGTGGCTAGAATAAAGAAGTCTTACAAATGTTTCTAGCATAAAAAAGGGAAGTAAGCTCCAACCCTTCCGGATGTCTTTGCTCATGTATTGCATAGTTCTTTCATTAGAATAATTCGGACTTTGCCAGTAGGTGTGGCATATGCATGCATTTGACCTCTTTTGTCGGAAGAGATTTCACGCTACTTTATCCACAACAGAAAAAATCAAGCTAATAAGTGGATTCACTCAAAGTGATGTATGTAAGCATAGATTCATATTCATCTTACATTTTTTCTAGATAAAGATTCATATCGGAAGAACTTTTTTGGCCCTTCAAGCTTCTCTATATACCTAACTGCATAATAAATACAACATTCGACTTGCATTTACTAATTCAGGCATCTCAGAAGTTTTCTTCTGATCCTGGTTTCCATCTGAAGTAATTATTAATGGTTAGTTCTTCATACTGATTTGATGGCTTATATCACACATCTATGTTTTCATAGTTATAAATTATTTATGATTGAATTTAAATCACCAGAAACAGAACAGAATGAATCCAAATGATTCATACAACTGAGCCCATCTAGCTTATCATCAAGAAACAATTAATTAATAAATTTCACACTGATAACCCCACAGCTACATTTGCAATTAACTTCAATTTCATAATCAAAATGGCATAAAGGGACATAAAGCTCAAAACTTGAAACTCACTTTTTCAGAGCCTGCAGGAGCTCATCCAGTTCAGAGGCATCAACATCAGCAAACAATTCCAGCTCCCCAGGGTCCGGGCCAGGTCCAGAACCAGACCGATCAAGCTTCTCGTCAGCCCGAGGCGGCCTGTACAAGAACATGTCGTACAAAAACCTTCCTTGAGGAGTCAAAAGAGCAGCATACACCGGAGGAACCGAAACAAACGGAGCATTGGGAGTGGTTAAAGTAGTCCTATCTTCGGGTTGTGGATCCTCTAACCTCCGTACATCGTTGGTAACAAGACCCTGAAGGAATTTAACGGTTTCGGGTCCGGTGAAACGGATAACGGATCGGGTCTTGAGAAGGGAAGCCATGGGCCCTGCATTTTCGAGCTGGGATTGATGAGAGAGGCGTCTGTAAGAGCTGATAATAGTTGAATTGGGTTTCAAGAAGTGAAGATATTGTCTGAAACGGTACATTGCTGACGGCGGACGGCGGTTGTGGGGCGGTGAGGGTGGCGGATATATGTAATTGGGTCAGGGACACGTGGATTTAAGCGGTGCTACGTGGTGAATAAGGAAGGAAGTTGAGTGTTAGGTGTTTGATGAAAGTCCCCAAAGAAAAAAAAAATGTGGCCCTACTAAAAATTGTGATTTATTGGCAGGCAAAATAATAAGGTGAGTTGAAATAAATTTGGACAAATTTAAAATAATATTTATAAATATATCGTAGTGTTGAAAACAGATTATCATTTTGTACTTATCTACCCGTATGTTTATTTTTATTTGCTACTATTTCACTTATTTAGATTAAATTATATAAATTTTGATCAATATTTGAATATATATTTTTTCATCATATATACTAACATAAGAAGAATTGCAACTTATACTAGCATTTTTTATATAATTTTTAACTATTTAAATTTTAGATATCAAATATTAAATTTAAAACGGAGATTTGATATCATCAAAGCTTACGATCTGGAGTGATACTTATTGGTTAGAGTGTATTACATAAGAAAATATTGATTTAATTCTCACTTTCTCCCTTCATTTTTTTAGATTTCTCAATAAAAAGTATATGCAACTTATCTAGTGTCCGGTTGATAGAATAATTATATTTTTTAGTTAAATAGTATATAATAAATTTTAAAAATATATTTTACTAAATATGAAAGAACCAAACATATTAATATAGATTGTCATTTTACAAGAGAAAACACGTGTCACACAAAAGAACTAGCCAAAGCACAACATCATCAGCTATTGAGCAATATTGGAGCCATGAACCTGTTTAAACCATGAGCTTGAGGGAGAATTTTAACTACACTATACAATTAGCAAGCTATCATGGTTAGAAGCATGTTATAGATTAGTTAGAAAAGTTAGTTATGAGCTGGAGAATATGTAAAATATAGTCTATAAATTAACATGTAATATGCATGATCGAGTAACACACAAAAACAATATAACACATTCTATTCTTCTCAATTAAATACATCATTCTTCCTCTTCTTCTCTGCTTAGTTTCTATAGCTATAAGCTCCATTAATGGAGTCTTCAGTTCCATTCGATCGTTTAAATTCCGATTTCACCTTGACGATTAGATCACCAAATCCTTAAACTCTATACGCAATAGATAAACTCCTCAAACGATGACATATTTATTTATTTGAACATAATTTCTTTTCATAAAAAGAAAAAAAATGACTCATTCCGCTAAATAAAAATAAAAAATCACCAAGTACAAATAAAACTTCCTCTTTATTTAATATTTAATCTTAGTTTCCCAAAAAAAAACCTCAACTTGTGCATGACTACTAAAAAGTAGTTGGGTCCCTAATTAAATTGCTTGCTTGCAAAGAATTAACTAAGACTAATTATTTAATTAGCATTTGGCATTATCTTCCAAGCTTAACAAATTAATCCGTGTACTAAAACAAACCAGATGTTTTCTAAGTCAACTAACTTTTTTCAACTATGGTGTAGAGTATACAATTAACCTAATAACTAACCAAATTCAATATTTTAAAATTAATGAAACCATGGTAATTAATTAAATTTAGGCTCTAATTTCCAGTTACATCATGTTCATTTGCTTGTGCATATCCAATTAATTAAAATAATGATTACAGCTAGTGTAATTATATTATTGTAACATAAGGTCCATTTTCTTAACAAACTCTATCCAGCCATTATTATTAGAATATGTTTATTTTGATTATATTTTCGTTTTAATTAATTTATTCACCATCACCACACCCCTATCTAAAAAGTATTAACAATCTTATCAAAGGATTAAATTTGTGTTAAAAATAATTTTCAACTCTTAATGATTATTAATCTTGCATAGATGAAGGCTAAGCAAGTTGCAGACCTATAAGTGGGATTAGTTAGTGCTATGCCAGAATAAAAGTGACTTTTGCATACATAATCACTCAAATATTTAAAATTATGTATTAAAATATTTTTTTCTTTATTTTGTCAAAGAAAAGTTACTTTTCTATAATTATGTCGTAGTATCAAAAACTGTTTTAGTTGGTTTCCTAAATTTTTTCGATATCTGACTCTTGATTTGACATTTATAGTCCATGAGAATTTAAATAATCCCAAAATCGAAAAGAAACTCAATAATGATAAGAATGATATTTAGTTTGAATATTTATAAAATTAACTTTTTTGTGATGATATAAAAGATTCAATAGTTGAATGATGAACTCATCTATTTTATAATTTTCTCATCGCCCTAATTTAATCTTAATTTTGATGTAAATTTTAATTAATCATATATACAACTTGTCAAAAACTGATCTATTTAACAAAGTCACACTTAATTAATTATTATGATATCAAAGTGATTGGTGCCATGACATATTTGCGTGTACAACAACGTAAATACTTGTATATGCTTCCTCCCGTATACCTAGTGGTGGAATAAAAAAAAATTCAGTAAATATTATTAAAATATAAAAAAAATTAAATTAACAAAAAAACAAACAATATAATATCATCATAGAGAAATTTGACCATATAAAATCTTAAACAATTCATCACATATTCCTTTCATATTATATGATAACACGATAGTAAATACAATTTCATTTAATATTTTTAATTTCTACATACAATGTTTCTTCATAATACATGTTGACTTTGATATATCAAGAGTCATACATACAATAAAATAAAAAGTACGGACAAAAGAGAAAGTACGATGACGTGGCAATATAGCCAGCCAATGAAGAAGGAATAGATAATCTTTGAAGTCAACGCAATTTGTCTGCTAAAATACTTCCTCCGTTCATAATTATATGTCAAAAAATCTCTAATTTAATTTTCATTTTTACTTGTCAATTTTGAGAATGCAAGACAAGACAATTTTTTTTTACCTATTCTACCCCTAATTTATTTACCAAGTTAGATTTTTTGAAAATATTAAATTTTTTGAAAATATTGAATGACTAAGTCATCTTTAGAGTACCTAGAAACCTAGAAAATGACATAATGCATTAACATACCCCAATTCAATTAAGTTTATATGAAAAAAATTTAAACAATTTTTATATTCTAAGAAATTGATAAAAAAATATATATATACTTGAAGCTCCAAAAAATATTAAAGTAGAGGACTCACTTGTATTGGTTGAAAATTCAAAAAAGTTATTGATATCAAAGATTTAGAAAAGAAAAATGAAGATCTAATTCAACAGAAATATTTAAATCTATTTAATTCATTAAACTTGACTGATTCCATTTTGTATTCAGAGTTGTTTGATTTCTTATTTCATTGGAGGACATTTTATAATGAAATATTTTGGTGAAATTTTTTTAATTGTTATGAAAAATTATAATTGAAATAAAAATCTACATTGTTCCCTCCAAAGTTTTTTACTTGAATGCAACAAAAGAAAAAGTAATTGCATTGCGAGTATTAATAATATACATTAAATATATATGAACTTGAATTGTGGCTTTATGAATAGTCCTATAAAAAAATTTGATTAAAAAGAATAGTCCTACAAATTAATAGGGGTAAAATGGTAATTTTGCTACATTAATCATTATTTTCTTAATAGATGTGTCATGTTAAAATTTGACATCTAATTGTGAACGGAGGGAGTAGATTTATATTTTTTTATATTTTTTAATAGAATAATAAACATACGTTTGATTAAAAATAATTAAAGAAGACAGAACAGGATAATTTTAATCATACGTACGCGGTACTATTTTCTTTTTCTTTTTAAATATTTTTTAAAAAATAAATCAGTATATTTTTTAAAATAAGTTAGAAATAGTCAAAAGGGATGTGTTTATACAATTAATAAATGTGATGAAAAATGTGTATATCCTGTTTTATAGTAATATTTAAAGTCTTGTGGAGATCTAGAATTTCGACGTATAAATAATAATACATAATTAGATGATGCTCGACTACTATACCTAGTAACCTTCTAGCTATCTCAACTCTCTACTTCCACGTCTACTTGTCTAGGGTCGATAAGCTATAGGTATGTCGTCCTTTCTAATCATCTCTGCATAATATTTTCATTTTTTATCTATCTCTCCTCATATTCATTATAGTCAACTTTTCACACTCTCTCACTATAACAAAAGAGATATTTAGTGACAATAGATTTCTCTTTTAGCGATAACACTTATTGCCACAATTTTTTTTAGCAGCAATCGAGTTAATATCCTTTAAAATTTATATATAAGGCTATAGTTATAAATATACAAATTTATTATTATCTCTAAATATAATATAGAGGTAATTATATTATCGGCAACTAAATAATCGATGAAAACTTTTATTCGTTATAGAGTTACTAAGGCATGCATATATGTTTGTGTGAGTGTGTTCGTGCATGCGCACTCTTCACATGTTTGAACTATCGTAAACTCGTCCCCCTTAATTTATTTATTACAAAGATTAATACTCCCATCATATTTAAAATATCTTTATTCCTAATCATATATCTTCTACTATACCTACACAATATTATTTTCATTCATCTCGATCCAATAAAATATGCATACGCAATATTGTACGTACGTATGTACTATCTAATGTACTATTGTTTAACTTATTTGATAGTACTATGTTTTTTGTATGTTGGTTGCAGGAATAAATAGCATTAAATTAGAGACGGGGAAAAAAAGAAAGTGGGAGAAAACCAAATTCATACTCCCGTCTCAAGTTAATTGAATTTTTAAATTTTTATTTAATGTTTAAAATAGTTAAATTATTTAAAATTTAAGATAAGTGTTGAATTTTTTTTTATATTTACTCTTTTATTTACTAAAATTTTATATTTTCTAGAAGATAATTTTATTTTTAAATATTTTTCTTAATATGTATATATTGACGCAAAAATTTAATTAATTTAAGACGAAAAAATATTGAGCTGTCATTACAAAATATCGTGCCATCTTTTATTACGTCTGCTGAGTATTAATTAGGAAGTAGACAAAGATTTTCTTATTTTCATTATAATTCACTCATAGACGTATACACTTTTGCTTCTACTACTTAAATTGGCACTCCCCCCAAATACTTTTCTTTCAAAAAAATAATGATTTTATCGATTTAATTTATGTGGTAGTATTATATTAAATAAAAATAATAAAAATAATACACATATTTAGTAGAATCTTATAAGTGGATTTAAGGAGGATAAAATGTACGTAAATTTTATCACTACTTTATATAGATAGAGAGACTATTTCTGGAAGACCCTCGTCTCAAAAATATCAAGTCTTAAAAGTAGAACATATTAGAAATAAAGTTGAAAGTAAAAAACAATATATAAATATAATAAAAGTAACACATATAAGATGGATAATAATAACACCAGATATAAATACACGATTAATCTTACTAACCTACTATATCACGAGGTCAGAGATCATCTTATCCCTACTAATCTATTAGTCTTCTACCCTAATACGTGACCTTCGCTCCTTTCTATCTAAAGTCATGTCCCCGATGAGATAAAATAGCGCCATTTATCTATAGTGTTAGATTAAATATAAAATTTAAAACATGAAAAATAATTGTTCAAATTTTTTATTTGAAACAAGTTATGATAAGTATTTATATTATTAATAAATAAATTATCTCATTAAAATTAAAATTGTTATTACCCATTCAAAAAGTATCAGGCAAAAAAATCAAATTTATCCAAAAAATTAATTATTATACTCGATCAATCTTTTCATAAAAAAACTCTTCTTATCATCAAAATGGTTGAAATATACCTTTCTTTCGTTAGGAGTTAAGATTGTTCAAGATGAACTTCTAAATATACGTGATACTAATATTTTGATGAAAATAAATATTATACGACATATCACTTTATCATCATTTTTTTTTCTTCTACCACGCCCACAAATTGATAATTTTTACATAGTAAAAGGCAAATTTGATTTTTTTTTATAAGTAATTAAAATAAAAATTCCTTTTGGCAATATTTGCTTTTGTGTGAAAGTAAAAAAGAAATGAAGTGTAGATAAGGCACAAGTTGGATGTACAGCATTTTGTAATAATTATTTTTGAGAAAAATGGGATTGCACCGCGTAAGGGATGACAGAGGTGAAGTAAAATAATATGTATTAATATTTATGCAATTATAAAAGTAAGCTAATTGTTTTCAAATTTAAAAATATGTAGTTTCAATATTTGTTTTAGTTTATATGGTATAATAATTCTTATATTTAAAAGTAATAGTGTAGAACCTTTGATTTACCATTTTATTTTGATGATATGAATTGTAATTATATAAATATTTTTTTCTTTTTTCTTTTATCGAGTATTTCGAATTCGTATATTTAAATTTGAATCTTACTTGAGAAATCCCATACTAACAAAGGTTATTTTGTTCCAATCACGGTTTAAATCCAAAATCTCTAATTAAGAATAAAACGATACTTTATCAATTATCATCCTACCACAATTTATATTAGTAACATAATATAAATATTTATAATTTATTTTAAATAATAAAAAAATTAATTCTCAAAGTCTAAAGCTAAGCAAAATATACATCATAGAAATTTAAAAAGAGAGTAGAAAAAGTTAATCATATAAATCTAAACCAAGGAAATGACACTTTCTTTTTTTATAAATTACTATTCTCTAAATTCAACAATAATTACTGATTAGAACAAAAAATTAAAAAATAGTAAAATGACAAAGAATAATTTTGCTAAATCATCCTTTAAATATAATATTTTAAAAAATATAATAGAAATTAGAATTTAAATACATTAATGATAAAAATAAATTAGAAATTAAATACAAATTTATCTTTTAATCTCATAAAGTGAGTAAATATTATTGGACATATATTATTAATATAATGAATGAAAATAATAATATAATTTTTTTTTAATTTAATAGAAGAAGATCTCATTTCTTTGAAGAAAAGAATTGATTTTATAGATTACTTATAATTTATTTCTTTTTAATTTTATTTCATTTAACTTACAAATAATAATAAAAAAAATCGCATTAGACCAGGCCGATCCAACTGAGGCAAAAATAAAAACAAAAGAAGGCAAAAGAAATCCACAGAAAAAGCTAATACCACCACGTTGGAATTGCATGGTAGCCGAATGTCAACTCGCTTCAAAAATTGACCTTTCCCCTTTTTCTCAGCTTTCTAGATAGTCATTTCTCTGTCTCTCTCAATATAAAACCCCCCCATTGTTATCACACAATAAGCAATCCCCATTTTCAAAAAAAAAAACAAGAATTTACCAACTACAACAAAACCCCATTTACACCAAAAGAACAGTTTTTTTCCACTAATAGAGATAGAAAAAATGAAGTTAGTTTGGTCTCCAGAAAAAGCATCTAAAGCTTATATTGATACTGTTAAATCCGTAAGTATAAAGTATACAATTTCAAGAAACTCCCAATCCCCTGTTTTTTCCCCCTTTTGTTTTTTTTTTTCATCCCACAGTTGTTGATTTTCTTGATTGTTATACAGTGTGAGATATTTCGAGAATCTAGTGTAGCGGAGATGATATCGGCCATGGCTGCCGGATGGAACGCTCAGATGATTGTAGAAACATGGTCGAGAGGTGGGGTTATGGCTACGAGTATTGGATTGGCTGTGGCAAATCATCATACAGGTGGTAGGCATATTTGTGTAGTACCAGATGAAGATTCAAGAACAGAGTATGTAGAAGCTATGGAAAACGCCGGGATGTCGCCGGAAGTCGTGGTCGGAGAACCGGAAGAAGCTATGGATGGATTGATGGGGATTGATTTTTTGGTGGTGGATTGTAGAAGAAATGATTTCGGTAGAATTTTGGGGGTTGCTAAATTAGGACATAGAGGAGCTGTTTTGATTTGTAAAAACGCAAGTTCAAGAATTGCTTCTGATTTCCGGTGGCGGAGTGTCCTCGACGGAAAATCAAGAATTGTTCGGTCGGTTTTTCTGCCTGTGGGTAAAGGTCTGGATATTGCTCACGTCGGCGCCACCGTGAACGGCGGAGGAAAAACGGGTGGTTCCGGGAAGACAGAAAGTCGATGGATTAGACATTTCGATAGAGAATCAGGGGAAGAGTTTGTGATACGCAAGTAATGACGTGGAAAATTCACAATTCTTTTATTTTTTTTTTCTTTTTTAATGTCTCTTGTTTAATTATATTTTCTTTAGGTTCTGTGAATATAGATGATACAAAATTAATCAGGTTGCTGTTTTAGCCAATTTTGATATTTCCTAGTGCTTATCTTGATGTCAATGTACGTAGGTGTCATAATATTTTGGATGAAATAGCACACAGCTTTCATAGTTGTTACAGAAATCAGAATTGACCAGATACAATTTCTGTTACTTATTCACGTCTATCTAGAAAGGGAAATAAACATTAAATGCTTCAACAAATATATAATGACGTTCGATTCCAACACATTTTCAGAGAAATAATTAAAGGAATAACACTTGGCAATTGCTGCAGACCTAAAGTCCAAAAAATTGAAAGAAAAAAATAGAATAAAGTTCATTATCCCTTGTATAAGTGACTCATAAAAGGTATCTTCAATATCGACTCATCGGAATACAGTATTTAATGTGAAATACACAATTACTAAATCTCGACAAGTACAAATACTCGAATCTGAACACTACTTTATAAAAGTACAATGAGTTATGTGATAAAGAAATTTAAAGGTCGAATTCATCAGCCCGTCACACATGAGATCTCCGGTGTATAAAGAAGACAGATGGCTGCATTATTCTTTTCTTCATTGTAACTGTAACTACGGAGGCAAATACTCATCCAAGACCCAAGCTTTCCTATCCAGTATGAACAACTTCAGAAAGAAAAAAAAGTGCAACATCCTTTACTCTCAGCATTAGCTTAGGCTGGCGCTGGTGTATGAATCATATCAAGAAGGCGTCATCTGATGAACCTACAGAGATTCTACACTAATTCTCCGAACCATTTTTGTGTCATTTAAAAGTAGGACGAAGGAAATGATCAAAGCGCAGGGAGAATTTGATAGCAAGATGTCAATGTTAGACATCTTGAGCTCTTGGAATCAGTCATAACTATCTCTGCTTCTTCGCATAGCCTTTTTTTGTGAATGGGCCTTCTTATTGTCAAGTCGTTTGCGTTCCCCAATAGCAGCCCTTTTTTAATAGGGATATGAGATCAGTTATAGCAGAAAGTTACAAGTTTGCATGAAATAGATGTAATTGGTATGTAACAAGAGCACAACATAGGTTATTGGTTTGAGAATGCTTACAATTTCGTTATTCTTTTCACTTGTTCTTCAGATGGAGGAGGTGGTACGTAAGAAGCAGCATCAATTATAGCCTGTCATACTGAAATTAATGAGCAATTCTTAATAGAAATTCTATTGAATTGAGGACAAATCTACTCACTGAAACATCATCAGACACTCAAAGATGGCCTTCTACCATTCCAATTAATAGGAAGTGAGAAGAGTCATATAATGAATGTTCCATATGAATACCTGTAATTTACTCAAAGCATCTTCGATGTTACCCCTGAAAAGAATCATAGCACGTAATCAGCTTCGTGGCCTTGACTAAGGTAGGTCTAAGCAAACAGAAAAGAAGGAAGAGGCTCACTTCTGAGTTCTCGTCTTTGTTGAAGAGATCACAAGCTCTCCATCCTTATTTATCCGATTCTTCTCCTGTTTAGAATATTAAAAATTTAGTCCGAGTGTTTACTCAGTAGCAAACTTGCAATAAATAAGACAACAATAAGTATAATGCAAATCACGCACAAGAAGAATTATGGCCTTCTCCAGTTATCAGATATCTGACGTGTAGAACAAGCATCATTAGTATATTTCAAATCTGGATCTCGAAGTGAGCAGGAAAGTTATCAACATATGATAAAAAAAATTATCGCAACCAGTCCATAGCCTATTGAAACCATACATTTTTGGAAAACAACAGTGGCAAAGTGTCCCTTTAAACCATCATGATAGATTAGCCACTTACTCCATACGAAAGCATTCATGATGGTAAATTAGTAAAGAGTGACGTGTTGTATCCCTCTGTACATAACCCAAACCCTTCTTGCAAGCGATGTAACAGGAAGAACCAAGAACCGGATTTTAACATTCTTGTACCAAATTAAATAATAGCTAGTTTAGATGAAATGAAAACTGAGATACTACTTGATCAAATACAAAAGTTATCTTTCTAGAGAAAGCATAAACAGTGAAATACAGAGGTTTTCTCACCATTTGCAAAATCTTCTCTCTGACTCTGTCACTTAACCAATAAGCATTTTGAACATTGAACCGCATATCCACCTTGGTATTTACTGTACAGAGAGAAATTTCTTGAAAAAGAAGGAAATGAAAACTTAGAAGGCAATCATATCTTCTGAAACAAGCTGCACCAGACCTTTATTGACATTTTGACCTCCAGGACCTCCACTTCTTGCAAAGTTAACAGTCACATGATCTGGACCATACAATAGAACAAAGAAGAACACCACCAAAAGACTTAGCTTTTCCATTTTGTTCAATAATTTCAATAAATACAAGAATCCTGATCAAAAAGCTGAATAATTAATCAGAAGCAGCACTTCTTCCGTGTTGAAAACTAAATCGAATTGAATATTAAAAAATAAGAACATGCAATGTACAAGAGATCAACCATTCTAATTTTTCCACCCCCCAGCTCCTCCTTGTGTCCTCTCATAAGATTAAGTTACAAAGATCTTTTATAGGTCAGCTAAGAAACTTGGCCTTGCTTTTAGAAAGTATGCATGAAAAAGAAAGCTTTTGATGAATATTATATAGTCCAAGTGGTTTTCGGCTTTTCACTGAACAGAAAAGCCATATTAAGCAATTTCATACAGTAGCTGTTACAACTACTCTATCTATGGTGCAAATTTGATTAATATCCCCATAGTCTCTGACAATTTATATTATGCAATACACATTCTTTCCTTTTATAAAATGAAGGTGGTGTTTGGGCCAGTTTATGCGCATCTCATCTACTCCACCATGTACTTACTTTTTCCACCAGTACAAGTATCTGGCAACTCTACTTGCTAAGGCTTAGGCTATACATATTCTAGCAGTCCTTTGTTTAATGCGGAGCAGTCCAAAGTATTTTAAGATTTGTGGCAACTGTAGACAATTTTCCATAGTTCCTACCGCTCTGTGCTTCACATACAAATCCCCCCCACCCCCCAAAAAAGCCACTGAAGAAGTAATACTCTCAGCATAACACAAAACTCATTTGATGACTCTGATAGCCTCATCTTACAATCCAACTCCCAAGCTAACGCCCGCTATAGCTTAACCATGTCGACATCACTTGTAAGGTAATATATTTTCACAACTGATTTCAAGAATACCATCTCATATGCAATCAGTCAGTGAAAAAGGATTACATTTAGTTAACCCTATAAACTATCAAGTACCGCAACACGAAAATGGAAGTGAAAGGATATCAATCAATCAACTATGTCTCCATCACAACTGGTTTTACAGGCCATTGGGACAATTTCTAAGTGAGATGATACACTAACTAATTTTAAGCGTCAAATCTGCTTCAAGGCTGTACCACTTATACTACAGTCACTTCATTTAAAAATGGATCTTCATTTCTGAGAGACCAAAACAAACGCTAAAACTTGCAAAAAATGTAAATTTTACAAGACAAGGTGTTCTATACATTGCTAATCTAAGTCCCGACAGTTTTCAATAAATAAGAGGGGAAAAAAAGGAAACCTCAAAACGTAATTCCAGTCATTTTCAAATGAAAATTGGATTTGGAAATAGATGAGATTCAAATAGAGGCAATTGAAATACCAAGAGTAATCTTAGGAATAGGATCATCGCCGGCAGCTTGAGCTCGCTCCTTTGCTTCATCTAACAGCTGTTGAACCTGAGCAAGCCTCGCCGGCGACTTCTTTCCGTCGTCAGCACCAGCTTTGGACACCGCCGCACACCTAACGGGACTAAAAGAGAGACTCCGTGATACAATACGATGACTCACAGCAAGGGTCGTCGCCGGAAACGGCGCCGACGAGATGTGGATGAAGCGGAGAACATTTGGGAAGTGTATTGACGGACGGAAAATTTCCCGTACTAGAAAGGTTGTGGTAGTTCTGAATGCTGCCATTTTCCGGTGCGAAAATTTGAAGCCCAGCCTTTATTATTGTTAGTTATTAAAAGCCCACGATGGCCCATTTTGGAGCAAAACATTCACTTTCTTTTTTGTTTTCAAATTTTGTGAAAAGACATGAAGCCACTTGGAGACTAACTATGAAGACGATTTTCATCCACAAGTATATAGTATAATTAATTAATAGATAGAATGGATCGTTTTGTTTGCAATATGTTATTTGAGGACTTTTTAAGTTATTCTTTTTCGTTTTACATTAGCAGTTTTTTAATTATAAGAGAACCCAATATGACCCAAAGGGTGAGCTTATAGCATCTTCAAAAACGAGATTAACAGAGATGAAAAGAAATTTTTTTATTCAGAGATAAATCATGGCAAAATAACTAATTTGATCTCAAAATAATTATCAGTTTATAAATCTAAAACTAAACTTGATTATTGTTTTTAACTATACATTTGCATTATAGAACAATATTTAAAAGAAAAATAGGCAATCTATTTTCATTAAATAAGGTTTAACTTAATAAATTATACTCCACTTTGTGAGCTTTTTCTTTGTTCAAATTCAAGATCTCATATTTGCACTTTCGTTCATTGAAGTTCTATATTTTTTTCAAGGAATAAATTACACCACTTACAAAACTACATTTATGATTTCACAAAGAGTAATGGTGAAAAACGTGATTTAAACATATTCAACTGAGCAAAATTATAAGCTAATAATATCATGTGACTATATTCAAACATCCATGACCAATCTCTCAAACCATCCAGTAGAAAGAGCGGGAGCAGCCACGCATTACAACAGCTAACAAATTTGCTACTTAAAACTGTTGCTACGATTATTCGATGGTAGCATAAGGGAAGGACAAGGGTGCATAGATTTGACTGCTTTCTGCAAAAGCAAAGCAGAATAACACGATGCTAGAGTAGCTGCTATACATGACTACACCTTGTGAAGCAGCACAAAACTTTTGCAACATATGCTTCAGCGTTTCTTAGTTCTCTCCATATTACTACCAGTGGTGCCCTTTGAAGAACCCATCACATTTCCAACATCAGTTTTTGGCCTCCGTGAATGCATTGGATGGGAAGGGCCAGCAGCATTACCTACACCTGGTCCGAGGTTCCCTGAATGATGTGTGCTCTCAGTCGAAGGAAGTGCCCATCCGCCCCTATTCACACCATTCTGGACACTGCTTCCAGACCCTAGAACCAAGAAGTTGAGATATTAGAATAAAGGAACGTGCATATCCACAGAGGGACTAATACAACAGAAATTGTAAAGAAATTCAACCATCTGGCAGTTACTGGTTTTCATATATCATATCCATATCCGCCAAATATACAATTATCTCTATGGAAAAGAAAAGGACTCCTGTTTTCCAGAACCAAAAATATCACACCCCTCGCTATATCATGCAATTCCTCCCGTGATGTGAATAAAAGATAAAGAGGAGAGCTGGCTTGATATGCACTCATCTTCATGGAAAAGAAAAGGATTCTTATCATCCAAAACCAAAAATATCACTCACTATATCAAGCAAATCCCACCAAAATGTAAACTAGAGAAAAGGAGGAATAGTTGGATATTTAAACAATAACAACCAAGTGCCAGTCCCAAAGAAGTCGGGATCAGCTACTATATAAATCCCACTTCTTCATTTAAGCTCATTTTATATTGTCATGCTAAGAAAAATAGTAACTGTGAGAACTGTGGGTGGGTGTGTGTATTATAACTAGTTCAGTGCACGTGGTATGCCCGTATGTGCCGTGTCAATTTAAAAATTATATAAATAGTACTTGGTAAAATCAATACAATATTCATGTAAACAAAATTAAATAAATATTATTAGTTTGATGCAATAGTTTAATCTATGTGAACCTTTATTGAATTTTTTTCTTTTTAAATTTGTTATATCATATACTCTTATTAATAAAATATTTGATAATAAAAAATTTAATTAATTTCAAAGTCTTAAATCCTTTCCTTTCCTTCCTAGCCTAGATAATTATTTAAATAAAATAGTCCTAAATCAAAAGTGAAATCTAAATATAAAAAAATTTGAATCCAAAAGTGAATCTTGAAATTAAATAAATAAAAGATAAAATAATAAATTAAGAAAAATAGTGAAAAGACAATTTTATCTAAAGTAGAGTATTTTAATAAAAGGCAAAAAGTTCAAACAATAATATAGATAATAATAATAATAATAATAGACATTCTCTAACTACTCTAAAACCTATTCTCAACTATTAGATTATATTCAATAATCTCCATGGAAAAATAAAATTAGTAGGGGAACATAACACCAACCTACAGAAGTTTGCTCCACCCCCAAAAATAACATAACTGTATTAAAGATGTCTTAAACAAATGGGATGATATAGGACATACTGGCATAGCGACAACATTCAAGAGTTTAAAAGTTAGGAGAGCAAACAGAATGATATACTTGCATATCCTAGTATACTTACCAGTATCATCTTGTAAATTAAACCCACCATACAGGCCAGGTAACTGATTTCTAGCTTTACCTTTCCAGGTTTCTTCAAATCCATCAAGTTCATCTATCAAAAGACATCAATTATTCAGAGACAGTTCACAGGAACCAACAAATTAGGACTCTTGTTTAGCAATCACTTACTTTCATTAAGGTTGTGCAATGTCTGCATGGTGTCCACCCTGCCATCTGAATTGAGATTCCGCAACAACGAATGACCCTATATTATCAAACTTCCATCAAGTCATTTAAGCATAAAAAGAAAAAGGAAGGTCTCGAGGAATCAAGAAAATAAATAGGTAGTTCTACCTTTACTGTCAAAGAGATTAGAGAAGAATATACCTTATTCTGGACTCCCCTAGAAATCCTGTGACTTGCTTGCCCAGTAGCTGAATTGGCTTCTTTACTTTCCTCGAAAGTCAGCTGCAAATCCAAACAAACAATGAAGGATATAGCAAGGCTATAGCAAACCCGAGCTCTATAATCCTACAAGTACTTTAGTCAAAATCACTTACTCCATCACTTCCACTCCTCCTGGCAGTGGAAGAAGTGTAATAGGTGCCATTTGCACCTCCATAGGACACGGTAGAACTCTGAAAGCTAAAGCTACGAGCTTGAGGCTGATGAACATTATTTGCTCTCTGGAAATCATTCTGGAACACCATTTGCTTACTCTTTCTCTCTGCTAAAGCAAATATATCATTCTTCAATCAATAGCTATACAAGCAAAAGACCTTACAACCCTGGAAATGAAATTAAACAATAAACACATAATTATAACAGAACTATGCTCACCTCCTGCTTCATCATCTGGATATTCAATAAAAGGATCAGTTCTTGACCTAGCATGCTTTCTCGTATTCTGATTCTTCTCTGTGTTCTGTTTCTTCTCTCTCGAAATATCCTTTTCCTCTTTCTCATCATCAGAGTCCAACTCCTCAATAACAGGACCCCTAGACCTAGGCTGCTGGAAGGGGACAGAAGGCTGTTGGAAAGGAACAGAAGGCTGTTGTTCCAAAAATCCAGTCATGTGCGAATCCATGAATGGGCCTCCTCTAGGACCAAAAGGGGTCGATCCAAACATGCCTCCAAATGGGTTTGTGAAGAAAGGATCATCAAACGGGTCTCTGCCTCCAAAAAAGCCAGATAATAAACTCCTCTGACCTCCAAATCCGCCAAAACCACCAAAACTACCAAAAGGATTACCAAAATTGGAAAAGGGGTCTCTGCCTCCCTCCATTTTCAACTTTTGGCCTGAAAATTAACCAAAGGTCGCTTCACTCGGTAAGATGTATTATAAACAAAAATATCTTTATGCAAAATGGTGGAAACACACAAGGTAAAATAAGTCTGGACAGTTGACCCAAAACCCAAACAAGTCAAGCAAGGATTTTAACTGTATGGGAGCAAGAAAGTATGTAATTGTAACACCCTGGGTGTTTAAAGTCGTCCATCATCCCATATCAAAGACTCACGAGTAACTTTTTTCCCGATGACGAAGGAAACCCGCAGTTGCTCCCATTTTGGTGTGCATAAAATAAGACCCCACTTCTACGCAATAGCTCGTAAACCACACCCAGCGCGACGAGCTCAACCCCGAAGGCAAACCCCCTTGCTTTCGCTGGCAAGAGGTTTCGAACATAAAATCTCTAACATGGAAGTCCCAAGCCCAAACTACTAGGCCACCCTTACTTGTGTTTACACTTGTGAAATTGGTTGGCTTTCAGGCAGCTTGTGATTTTAAAGCAACCTTATCGGTCTGCTTTGTTACTCTTTTTTGAGTAAAGAAAAAAAGAGTAACAAAGCAGACCGATAAGGTCGCTTTAAAATCACAAGTTGGCTATTAAGATTATGAAGGTTGTGTGCTGTTCAGGCCTTGCCGGCCTCTACTTGTCGCAGATGGTTTTACTTGGCTGGTTTCTATTGGTTCGCTCGAACGAGGTGGCATTAGGTGCCGGTCATGCCTTTCTAGATTTCGGGCGTGATAGTAATCCACTAGGGAATAATGAAAAAGTGAAAGCTCGGTAAGTCTTTCTTCTCTCAAAAACCAAAATTGCTTGGAACTAAGACTAGAAGAAAATTTTGGAAGTTGGTGACTCTTGTTTCAAAATCTCCATTTGTCTTCCCCTCCATATAGTTTATATTATCCATCCCTTGCTACTTTGTACATTGAAGCTCAAACACAAGCCAAATTTTTTACTATTTGTAATAGAGTATGCTACTAAATATAAGCAGGCACACTTGCATGTGAACTACGTTCTTATATTACACTATGCACGGAAATCTTCCAACTAGTGTTTCATTTCTATCATTTCTATCACACCAATAGTAGCTCCAAGTTAAAACAATCTACCAAATGATTTTCCGTCTTTTTCAAACCAAAAGATATTAAACATTTGGATAAAGTCGCAGAGTATAGCGGTGTGAAGGGACCATTATAAGGTGTTGATCCTTTCTTATCATCATTAACTATAGTCATTTTTCCACCAATACAATTCCCAAGACATTATATTTTTTATATTCATAGGGTGACATGCTAAAATTTGTCATTCTATTTATTGCTCCACTAAACAAGTAAAAAATGGATAGAGAAAGTACCTTCAACTAATCCTCTAGTAAATTGCTAACAAAAAACGAATACCGAAAACATTGAACTCCAGAATGAAAAGGCCAACTGCCAATATATCGTATACCAAAATTCTCCCAAGCCTCTCTACCTTTGAGATAGGTGGTAAGATTTGCGTACATTCTACCCTCCCATACCCCACCTATCAAAAACCAAACAACCCCAACTCCCCACCCCAAAATAATTAAGTGGTTACTTCCTCCTTTCTAGTACAGATTCTTAATCAACGAATCCTACCCAAAAAAATCAAGAATAAGAAAACAAACAGCAATAAGAATAACATGAGATCGTGAAATATAAGAGATAACATAAAGAAAGTTATTGCACTAATTGTTTGAGTAAATCAACAAAATCCTGCATTTATATCATCGACAAAACCGAGAGACAGATAATTTATCATTTACGAGCATAAACCGATTCATCTAATCGCCACTATCACCTCAAAATCTGAAGATCAGTTCATTTTACACTTCAATATCAAACCATAAATTAGGGTTCCAACAATAAAAACTATCATGGATCCTCAAATTAAACCACAAAATTCCTCTTTCACAGTAAATACAAGCAAATTAAACCCTAATCAGAGAAAATTGAAGGAGCAGTTACCTGTAAACAGTAGAATCTAACAAATTTCGCGAAGATTGAATTAATCCACAATAGGAAGAAGGATGTTTCCTTTTTTTTTTTTTCTGGATATGCGGATGAAAAAATATAGATTTAACTGACGGTTTCGCGAGGAATGTTCTAGTACATGTCAGCAAAAGTCTTAAGAGTGGGCTGGGCTTCTGAAATAGCCCAATCTTCTTGCAATGAAGACCAAGATTCTAGTCCAACTACTTTTATGTGTATATCATGTATGTACTTCCTACCAACCATTTGAAAATAATAAATTTTTGACGAAGCAAATATATACTATTTAATTATATATTATAATTATCATTTTTATTAATATTTTATTTGAATTGTTAGGGGTTACTTTTGAATTTGTAAATCCGGTATAGATTTGTATAATTTCAGTGTGATTGGAGTATTTGTATTTTTTGTGATTTGTATTTCTATCAATATATTTTATATTATGCTGTATATGATTTTATAAATTTAGTATTGATTACTTCTTTTATATTTGTATATTATCAACAAATATGTGTTTCATCTTTTATTTGTGTATTTTCAGCATTTGTATATATTTACTTATTCAGTTATTTGTATATTTTTTATGCAACTATATTTGTTAATGATATTTATATACTTTTGATTTGTATATTGGCAACCAATTAGACAAACAAATTTGTATATTGACAGTGAATTATACAAATGAATTTGTATATTAGTAGTGAATTATGCAAACAGAGTAGCGAACTAAACAAACATAATTACCAATAACTAATTAACAAAAATATATCTACGAGTGTAAGTTGTCAAATTGTAGCTAAGGAGCATAATTAAGATACTTATTGGTAGTTATCTGTAAAAAATTTCCTTAAAAAGAAGAAGAAGAGGAAGAATTTACACTATTAGACAAACATCCATACCATATATATTAATTCTACCTATATTTTTTAAGAATTGTGTATTTTGTCATTAATTAAGAGTTTTCTATGATATATTAAGGAAGATACACCAAAATACATATATTTTTGCTTCCAAATAGAGATAAGTGAGACAGAAAGGGAGGCAAACGAGATATTCATGTATCCCAAGTACATGTGAACCACACTAGATACATATATCGATATGTATCTAATGTGATTCGCATGTACATTAGAAAGTGACGAGTGAGATAGAGGGAGACAAATGAAGCGAGCGAGATTTGTTTATGTATCCAAGATACATACAAATTTACTTGAGTATAGTATATCTAAAATAAATTATATCTAATTTTGGCTCTATATATTTAGAGATACCGTATTTGAACATATTTAGATGCACCAAAATATAGTACCATTTGTAATATTATAAACTAGAGTGTATATAAATAATTAGCTCTTCAATTAATAGAATTTATATAAGTTTTCCCTTTAAAAAAGGACCAATACTTATTGCACACTTAGTTTTGATTTTCAAGTTTATTAGTCCGACTTATCGTTCATCAATTATAAACATGTTACACCTTTATAGAATCATTAAGATATCGACTCATTGGTTAGCGATTTATTGGTTATTGAACATTATCGATTTAACCATTAGTCTGTTAGGATGTGGCACGAAATAAAATTATTGAAAATCATTAAGAAACACGGTGACAAACCAAATGAACCATTCACACGATTTGACAATCCACATCTTGCTCAAAAGTAAATATTGACACCTTGTAGAATAATCGAGAGTTTGGGATAGTCAAAAATAAAAGTATGAAACTAGCTCCCCTAAGTCAAGTACTTTATATACCGAATGTTATAAATATAATTTATTGTCGAGTTATTAGCTAACATTTAAGAATAACCTCAAATCGTTAAAAATCGATAGCTTGATATATTAAAAAAATCAAAATCATTACTGAAATTGAGAAATCAATCATTCATTACAGATAAACTAATAACTTTTTATCGATTCAAATTATTGATTTCGATTTAATTTTAAAAAATCATAGATGACGAGCAAAAACAATCTCCATATTTCATTGTGTTTTTAATGGATTGGTGTGGTGTGACACCGTTTTATTCAATGTGTGACACATTGAATATTTTCGTCCGTTTATCTTTATTTATTCATTTAATTATTTTAAGATAGGTAATAATATTTGTTTAATAATGAATAACTCATCATTTTATATTAATTTTAATTTTTATTATTTTTTCCGTCACATTTTAGTTATCAGATATATTAAAAATAATTGTTAATTATATGATCACGAGAGAATTAATTATCTCTTTTCAACTTTGCCTTTAGTATTAGTTATCCTAGAATCAAGAGGTATTATATAAATAAAAGTTTAATTATTTATAAGAAATATATTAATCTAATAACACTTCTAATTAATTTTCTTAAAAGTTATGTCAAACTCTATCATGTTAAAATGAGACGAAAAGAGTAGTATTTATTTGTTTAATATTTATATGACTTATAGTATTTAATAATGATAATTTAGTATATTTATCTTTATTATTTCTTAATTCTATATTAACTTAATAGTAGACAACTATTATCGCACGGAGAAAATAATAATAGTAAAAAGAGATCCCGTGATCTTCTGGAAATAGTCAGCGCCTCTTATAAAATACTCTTTTCGTCAATCTTTAGTTCTTTACTTCACTCCTATACTATTTTAGGATATCCAACAATACTTGTCCAGTTTATGAAATCAAGAGACAATTTTACACTTAATTCTTAATTTACCCTTATCATTAATTATAGTCATTTTCCTATCATTTACAACTTTTTAATTCATGTATTAAATTAATAGGGAACAAATAAAAATAGACGGAGAAAATAAAAATAAATAAAAGATGAAGAGGGACCACATTACAATCACAATCAAAATTCACAAACATTGGGCACAATGACTGCTGGATCTATTTTCCCATTGTGTCTCATTTATTACTTTCACATGCCCTATTCTTTCTTATTTTGCTTCTGTATGTGTAAGATGTTTGATTAATGATATGTGTCCATCTTTGCCTATAAAATTTAATGAAGGGTAGATGAGAGGAGTTAATACTACTACTATAACTATTCATATTCAATGCCACCACCAGAACACCTAGCTACCATTCTTTAATGTTGAGAATGACACCTTTCAGTCTCCACTTTGCTTTTTTCACTTTTGTGTAAATTCATCATCAACACAAAGGTATAAAGCAAAGTTGATATTTTCATGAATAATGGATTATTCCTCTCTTCACTTTTACTTGTTATTGTTTCACTTTTTGAGGTTAATTTGATTAAACTTCAAAGTTAAATTGAATATTTAAAATCTAAAACTTACAACAACAACGTACCAAGTGGAATCCAACAAGTGGAGTCTGGGGAGGGTAAACTGGAGCAGATCTTACCACTACCTCATAGAGATAGAGAGGTTGTTTTCGGGAAACCCTTGTCTAAAAAATCAAGTCTCATAAGCAGAATATACAAAAAAAAGTGAAAACGACTAATAAGGAAAAACAAATGATAGAATGTAAATATGATAAAAGTAACAAATATAAGACGAATAATGACAACGCAGGATATAAAGACACAACTACTCCTACTATGTCATCAGACTATACATCAACCTACTCCTACTATTCTATTAGCCTTTTACCCTAATACACAACTTCCACTCTTTTCTATCTAACGTCATGTCCTTGATAAGATAAAGTTTCGTCATATCTTGTCTGATCACCTCCATCTAATACTTCTTCGGCCTACCTCTATTCCTCTGTGTAACCATTAAATCCAATCTCTCACAACTCCTAATAGGAGCATCAATATTTCTTCTCATATTAATAAGATGAAAAAATACATCTTAAAAAATACATCAATAGTTTGACCTCGATAAGTGAAATAGTAAAAAGTAAAAGTGAACGAAAATGTTACTAGCATCGAAGGATGTGATCTATTGGTCAGTGACGCAAATATCACGAGGCTTTTTCAGGTCTCAAATTTTAGTGAAAATGAAAATATTAGATTTTTTTTCTATTTTAGTAGATAATACTAAAATGAGGAAAATAAATTTGTTTCAAAAGGAGAATAATGTAACTTACTCGAAATTTATAGCAGCTCACTCTAGTATTTAAACTTGGGTAGTAAAAATAACACATGAAAAATATGATTATAGCTCCAGCAGTTTAAATTTGGACAAAATATTAATTCATCCATTTATTAGTTTTGTCCATTTTAGTCAGGCTCATCTCAATCCATTTAAAAATTGAGATGATATGCGGTCTAAATTAACTTTGGGAGAATTTTATAAACATATTTAATTTTTTATTTGATATACCATATACAATCATAATAAATGAATAAAATAATTTTGTTCGTAAAAAATACACACATTGTGTTATGAGTTATGACTCTCATTCCAACTCAATTCATTTTAACCTAAATAACTTGTGATCTACATATTTATTAACTTAGTTTATTTTAATTTGTTCTAATTCAGTTCAACTCACTTATTCGATATTTTATTTGATTTAATTTTTTTTTAAAAATAATTTTAATAATAGTTGGACCATACTTGTAGCTTCCCTCTAATGCAGGGTGAAATTGATTCCTTGTCGAAATGGTTATATTTTGCATTCACACTTATATTAATTTAATTTCACCTTTTGGTGTACTCTTTTTTTTTATTTATATTAATTTAATTTAATTTATATTAATTTAATTTAACCACGTTCTTTGATGACGAGATACTTCATTCTTTGCTTTTATTATTCACATGCAAATCAAGAATGTACTTAATTGAATAAAACATTTAATTTTCATGACTTTTTTTACTGCTTCTTGTATGCTTGTCATTGAAGGGTCTTGGAATGTGTACTATTTCTCTCCTTATTGAATGGTTGAACATGTATTTCTTAAAAAATAATGAATTGATCAGATTTATAATTTATTGAAATTTATATTTTATTTCAAAACTCAAATATACTAGGCTTAAGTGGATCCATCACCACAAATTTATATTCCAATATTTGGTCGATAATGAATTGAAAATTTTAACTTGATGGTTCAATCATTATAGTTTTATCGACATATATTGAAAGTATTCTTTATATGTATATTTATATTTTATATATATATATATAATTTATAGTACTTATTCTATAATTTTTTAATATTTTAATTTTTATTTTAAAATTTCAAATTAATGTAATCTGATTTATCTTTGAAAATCAATTAAATTGGTTCTCAAAAAAGCCACATGATAACTAAAAACTAAAATGCAACAGGGAGAGTAATAAATAAAAAGAAGATGATATTTTTGACCTTTTCCCTCATAAATATCTACTAAATAATTAAGCATTATTTAATCTCCATGTTATAATTTAAATTATTTATTTCCTAATCAAACGATCTCTTAAGAATTTTAAATAAAGCAACCTTTAATTATTTTTTTTCTTTATATAGAAAAGGATTTCATGACATTAAAAGAGGGGGAATTATGCAAGAAAGTAGTTGTTAGGTGTATGATGGTGATAGTAAATGCATAATGAACAAAATATTGTGTCATTAATTACTCACTTTAATTTGGCCTTCAAAATGGTGTGTACATTATATCAATCATGGTACGATTTAAATATATTTTCGTTTTTAGAGGTCTCAATTTTGAATTTTGAAAATGATATCAACTTTATTAGGTAACGTTTTACTCAAAATATGAGACTAATCTAAATTCATCTTTAATTGGAACAATATATACACAACACTACTAAAAGAACAATAAAATTCAATCTCTTCAAAAGAAAAAGAAAAAAAAGATCGAAGGGGAATTTTAGTAATCTGATTCGTTGACTGCTTAAACTTTTATCTTATATGTAAGGGTTCGACTCTTCATCTTATAATTCTCTTTCCCATTGTCCCTTTTTCCATGTCACCAAAAACATGACCTTAGATAGAAAGAATTGGAGGTCGCGTATTATGGTAGAAAGTTAGTTAGTAATGTTATGTTGATGTCTTGCCTTGTGATATAGTAAGTTAGTGGGATTAGTCGCATCATTATATATTGTGTTATTATTTTTTTTCATTTATTTTGCTTTTCACTTTGATTATTTTTTTCATGCCTTATATTTTTCTGCTTTTGGGGGTTGATATATTTGTGCTGAGGGTCTTCTGGAAACAATTTCTCTATCTCTATGAGGTAGTGATAAGGTTTGCCTACATTTTACCCTCTCCAGACCCCATTTGTGAAACTTCATTGGATATATTATTGTTATTCATTTATTTTTATTTTTTTAAATATTGACTTTTGAAGGTTGATTTTTGACTAAATACTTTTCTCCAAAGATCGATTTATTTTTAAAAATTACAAAAGATATCTCCTGGAGTTCGATTTTTTTGTGCGAAAAATGAATTTAAGAAGATAAGTAAAAATTCAAAATCTTAAACTAATAACTCTCATAGTCTAGCGCTAAACATGTACCTTATCACGATAAAAATATGAGTCAATTCTCAAATAATGCATTTTATAGTTAATTAATGGATATATCTACTTTCAAAGGTCGATATTTTCTAAAATAAAACCATTATCCCATTTGGCATTGATATTTTCCCAAAAAATCGATCTATCGATTTTAGAAAATTGTTTTAATTATTGTTATTTATAGTAATGTACCGGGTGTGAAAGGGGAAAAAATGCGTACATGATATGCTTGACATTATACGGCAGTGACATTTGAAAAATGACAAATTGTGAAACTTTAGAATTTTCAAAAATCATGACGAAGGACAATACATAAAATTTTGCTAATTTTATTAAAAGAAAAAAAAAGAATTTACACATGATGTTTTTTGGATTCATTCAGTTTATAATTTATTAAAACATGTTATATTGTCCTTCTTGGAACTCAAAAGTTTTTTTTTTAAAATGAAAATTTGGATATTTTAAAAGGAAGAAGATAAAATCTATTTTGACCAAACAGGCAAAGTATGGTGGAAATTTAACAAATAGCCATATATATGTAGTGCCTAGCTGGTTAAAAGACAAATCCAAAAAAAATATTGAGCATTTTTTGGAGATCACTGTCCTCATTTAATTATTCTGGACAAGGATATGGACCTACTATTCAATGCAAAAAATATGGAATATTTTTTGATAAGTTTTTAAATTTATAATAAATTTATTACCATAATAATATTTATAATTATAGTGTTAGAGAAGAACATCTTTATCCATGTGAACTTGAGCATATCATAACTAATTTCACTAGAGTTACTTGTTCTGTTTTTTTTTACTGTAATCAAAATTAAATTAAAGTAGTTAAATTTAATATTTAAAATCTAAAATTTAGATGATTGAAAATTATACAAAAAAAATGTTATTAAGTTGCAATTCTTCACATATTAATACAATGAAAAAATACATCTTAAAATGTAGGTCAAAGTTCATATAGTTTTACTTCGATAAATAAAATAATGACAAGTAAAAGTGAACGAAGGGAGTAATCTATTGCTTTCTGCAAATAAAAGTATCGATTAAGTTCATTCATTAAAATTTGGACAAATGGTTATTTTGTTCAAAAGCAGGATATCTCAGAATTATAGTTTTGAAACTATAACTATGATTAAAATCTAAATAATCAATTTCATTTTTGGATAAGTTATATATATCAAGATTTGTGTATGAAATAATATACTAGTTTTAGTTAATTCCTTCAATCAAATCCGAATTAAATCTAATCCAAAAAAATCACCTAGCTTAATCAAATAGCTCATGGTGTTTTTCTAGCTTCGTTAAAATTTGAAATTTCATAATCCTCAATATAATTTAACTAATTGACACGAGATACATATAATTACTCCCTCCGTCCATCTTTACTTGACCCCTATATTATTTTAGGATATCCAACAATACTTGTTCAGTTTATGAAATCGAGAGATAATTTTACACTTAGTTCCTAATTTACCTTTGTCATTAATTATAGTTATTTTCCTATTATATTTTTTAATATATTGTATTAATTATATTCAAAAAGTGATTTGATAAAATTACCCCTATCATTTACTACTTCTTAATTCCTGTGTCAAGTGTCGTTAATTATTACTATTTGGTTTTGTCACAATTGAGTACCATGATCATGGTCTTCTTCTAACTTCTAAAACCATAATTACAAAAATAAACAAACAAAAAAAAAAGATTGATTTATTCATTTTCCTACTTCATGTTTATAATTGTAAAATGTAAAATGTGACACGTTAGATGATTTATAACCATTTATTGCATTTTACCTATGTCGAATTTACAGTACTTGGTTAATTTAAATACATATAAAATTGCAAATTCTTATAAACAAAATTTAAATGATAAATTATCCATATAAACGGTGTCCAAATAAGATACTACCAAAAATGATAGTGAGTTTCAAGATTGGACAGAACCCTCATTAAACTGAATTTTCTTTTAATGAATCTTATATAGTTTTATTTCTATTTTAAAAGTTGTACAAATTAATTCTTAAAAAATTATCCTTTTCAATAATATTAAACTTGTATATATAGATATTTACTTATATATTGCTCAATTTTACGTATAAAATATTATCTAGCATTTATAATAACTTATAAGATTTTAGAATATTATTCACAAATTTTATTTGCTCAATAAACAACCTTCAAATTGTAATCTAAAAAAAGTTTCATAAATTTCAAGATAATTTATAAAACTATACACTTAATAATACTACCAAAAAAGGATAATTGGCAAAAATATCACATATAAATATAAATTAATCAAGATTCCTAATTAGACAACATAAGGAAAGAACAAAATTTCTACTAAAAGAAAAAAAGTTTGCTTTTTCTTTTTTAGAAAAAAAATTAAGAAAAAGTATTAAACGTAAATTGAAAAATTAAACTACATTTGACATTTGACTCATTAAGTCATAATAACAAAGACCCAACCTCAACATCACCACGTGTAACTCACGAACCCATATGTCACGTAATAGTAAGACGTCGTTAACTCCTAAAATACTCATAGCGCGTGGACTTCGTAATTCTGACCTGGTAAATCTGATTCTTCTGATTTCTCCACGAGGGGGTGGGGTGGGCTGTTATAGCTTAGAAGAAGCTGAAATATAATTTCAGATTTCAGAAAAAAGAACCTGCAAATCTGTTGTGTGATTCATTGAAAATCATGATTACAAGCCGACGAAAAAACACATTTTGAGTTTTTTTTTCAGCAAAAAGAATCAATCTTTTTTGTTATATAGTTATATAATCATACACCCTTTTGGTTTTAGTTTCAGTTTCCATGGCTAATTCATCTTCTTCATCCTCAAAATCCTCCATTTCTCCTCGTCATCCTCCTCTTTTCACTCCTGTAAGTTCACCATTTCCTCTTTAATCCCTTTTTCTCTTTTGGGTATTCAAGCAAATTCTTGATTTATGATGTGTTTTTCACCACCCTTTAAGATTTTCAACATAAAGAAACAATATTTGTTGTGCATACTCAATACCCTTTTCGTTTAATCCAATTTTCATGGCTAATTCATCTTCTCCTTTTACCCCTGTAAGTTTACCCCTCACTCTTTTCCCCCTTTTTCTGTTATGGGTATTGAAGCAAATTCTGTTTAGATGATTATTTTTTGGGAGAAAAAAGATTGAATTTTTACCCTTTATTTTGGTTTGTGTTTTGATTGTAGATTGAAGAAGGGAATGAAGAAGAGGAGTATTCACAAGGGAGAAGCAGTTTTAGAGCAGAAACAACTCCAAGTGAAGTTGAATACAGACACCATCCTACACCTTTACACTCTAAAACAGAGAATAAAGGCAAAGTGTCTAACAAAAAGAGGCAAGAAAATGATGACAAGGGAGTTTTGTGCAACAAGTGCAGGCCAAGCAATAGGGAGAAAATCACTGTGGTTCCATTAGACAACAAGGGTAATTCTGTAAATAGCCCACATGGTGGTATTTTCAAATCAGTTCTGTCCAATCTGGTTAAAAAGAGTCCAAGATTATCATCATCATCAGAAGTCGAGTCCTCTGCTGTCGCTGGAGGGCCAACAAGAGAGGAACAATGGAAAATTGCATTGGCTGAGGTATCACATAAGTTAATTCAAGCTACAAGGAAAAGAGATGAGGCTGTTTTAGAAGCATCAAGATTGAAGTTTTCTATGGTTGAGCTTGAGAAAAAGCTAAACAAACTTGAAATTTACTGTCACAACTTGAAATCTGGTCTTGAAGTTTGTAGCAACAATGTTATGACTAACAAATCCCCTTTGAATTTGGTCCAAAGAGTGAAATTTGGTGAAGAGGACAAAGTGATTGAGCATTTCTTGGTTATGGTCTCTGAGGCAAGATCATCTGTTAGGATATTAAGTCGATCGATGACTCTTCAGCTTAGACAAATTGGTACCAAAGTTTATGATCGAATTGCATTACTACTCCAACCATATGAAATCAAGATTTCAATTTCAAGAAACCCCAGAGGCTTACTTGTGTATCTCGAAGCCTTGCTAAACAGAGCTTTTTATGAGGATTTTGAGTCTATTGGATACCAAAAGAGTTCTTGTAACCAAATCTTGAACCCCATTGATCGTTGTGAATCGAATTTCGGTTTGTACAATCGATTGAAGGACTTAACTTGGGAGGAAGTATTGAGCAAAGGGACAAGATTTTACAGTGAAGAATTCAGCAAGTTTTGTGACAGGAAGATGAGTGAAGTTGTTGCTATGTTAGGATGGAACCGTGCTTGGCCTGAACCACTATTGCAAGCATTTTTTGGTGCATCAAAAGCAGTGTGGTTAGTGCACTTATTGGCTAACTCACTGCACCCAACTTTGCCTATTTTCAGAGTGGATAAAGAGATGAAATTTGACTCAATTTACATGGAGGATATGGGTGCAGACAAGGCTAAGAAGTTGGTCCCTAACATGGTTAGAATCATGGTCACACCAGGGTTCTATGTCTATGACAATGTGGTCAAGTGCAAGGTGCTTTGCAGGTACAATAATAATATTGGCATTTACAACAATGAAGGTAATGATCTAAAGGGTTTAATAACCCCATCACCTACATAACAAAAATAGACATATGATAGCATCAAATATCATGTGAAAAATATTTAGTTTAATTTTGTTTTGATGTACTTATTAGATTTTGGAGGACTTTTAAAGCAAAGTGAAATATTTGGCGTTTTGTTTTTGTAACTTTTCTTGCATTGATTTACTCATTTCTTGGTCAAATTGGTTTGTTCCTTTGTCAAACTTTTCTTGTTTGGGAGATTGGAGTCTAACATCCTTTTGGAATGACCATGGAATGTTGTGGTCGGATAGATATGATTTTCCACCCTTGATTAGATGTTTCAAATTTGATTTTCGAGTGTAGAAAAATATTCTTTTAGAGAACGGTTACCTGAAACTGCATTATTCATATTAATCGTGACTCCCCAATACATATATCCAACAAAAAGAACCTTTAGAATGAAAGGTAAAAAAGAGGACAAAAGGGTATCCTAGTTACTCAATTAGTTGACTATCTAAATTTTTACCTCGTCGCCTTGTAATCCCTTCCTTCATTTTGTATTCTTAAAAAAAGAAAGAGGACAAAAACTTCCCATGGAATCTCGCTATTATGTGCAACTAGATGTATAGAAGAGGTACATCCCCATTGTAAGTTGTGATGAATGAATACTTTTTTTCTTGGTTTGAGTTGTTTCATTTGTTGTGGTACTTAAGCCAATACAAGAAAGTAGTAAAGTTTCTTGTTGGTGTATATGAGTTGTTATTGTCTTTGACAGCCCTTATCTAGGTTTCCTCATCCTGCAAAATTGTCTTATTGAGTACTTGCTGGGACCAATGCAACAAGTCCAACTCACTAGGTTTTAAAATAATCACTTTCATTGATTTCCATAGCATCTCCATATATTTTTATATATATAACACAACAAATCCTACTTAAGAATTATCTTTTGCCAACACAAATATGGAATAATTTTACTATTGAAGATTTGACATATTTGAGCCTATGTTGACCTCACTCCCCAATTTTACTATGGTCGAAAAAAATGCTTATCAATTCAGATAAAGGAGTACTTTCCAACCATTAAGGGAAAGGCACGATGATGGGAGGGGGCGGGATGAGAAGGAAAATACTCTTTGAAATAAAAAATGAAGAAGTTTGAGGATAGCCTATAGAGAGAAAATACATTTTTTAATTGCCATCGTACAATTGTCGAATTCTCTCCTCATTTTATCTTGCCCATTATAATGAATTTTTTTTCAGATTTTTGTCTGCAACTCTGCATGTATAACAACAGATCGAAAGGGGTCGATGTAATTGATCAAGTCGTTGTCTAATCCCACCCTCGAAAATCCAACATTTTTTTTGGGTTAGAATTTGAATTTCTATTTATATGATTTTCATTTATTTCATGAATCGCTAGATTACACTTGTAAATGAAGTTATCTTCATCACTTCATTATCTTTTGACATGTAAGATTTGCATGGACAACAAACACTACCTATTAAGGGAAAACAGTTTCATTTAGACTTTTTCTCTCCTTTTGGAAATCAATGATGTTACATTGGAAAAACATACATTTGTCCTATGTATTAATTTATACATATTTTTTTTAAAATCATTAAGTTGGCATCAAGAGCTTGTCGATATGTTTTGATTACTAATATAACTTTGTATAACTGATGAGGCGATATGGTTGACCACTTTCACATAAATTTATATGTACTACATAGATTGCTTTGATCATATGAATGTGACATACTTTTTTTTGTCCCACATAGTGAGACATTAGTTGACTCAAAATAATATTTAGGATGTTAATTTTAACTTATATAATATAAAGGGGGAAAATGATAGGAAGGTTTGCGTTCACTTTTTCTCTTTCAGATACACTTATGATATTACACAGTAAGAAGAATGAGGCTATACGAAAAAGTAGAAGCATACAAGAGGAAGTAACAATTAGTTAAACCCAAAGATTTTTTTTTATATATTCTCACAAAAAATGTGTATTTTATTTATATATATCTATAGCGAAAGCATGATTTTTGGTGTACGACAATGAATTCCTAGACATATCGTACTTCTGCTTGGGTTGAGGGTACTTCGAAAGGAACATTATGAATATCAATGGGCGTATTTAAATGAAGCAAGAGCAAAATAATACTATATTTTAGTTCGGAAATCACAAGGTGCTGATTCACGATGTCTCCCTATCGGTACCTTAAGAAACCATTATCATTCTATGTTTGTAACCACACAAAAAGAGCTACAATTATAAATTTCTTCTATCAAACTTTTAAATAATTTTAATTGTGTTTCTTAGAACTTAGGAGTTTGATGAAAAACATGAGGTCGATAAACTTGTTTAATAAAAATCAAGACACAAGGTTTTAGAAAAAAATTGGCAATAAATAAAGTCCATCTCCTAATTTCGTAATGATAGATATATTGCTGATAAGACTCTTAATTTAGTCAGCTTTATAATGCACAAACTAATTAATTAAGTTAACTCATAATAACATATAATTCTTCTATTGTTATTGTTAAATCTAATATGACGATATGATAAATAAATAAATAAATAACCTGATATTACAAATTAATTTAACATGACACTTGTATTTTGTGTATATACTAGATATCGATGTCCGCGCTAGCGCGGGCCCAATATCTATTTTTTTATTCTAATTTAAGCGATATAAATAGAATTTAGAGAGTTAATTAAAATTATGGATATATCCTCAAACTAGGGGTGGGCAAAAAAACCGGAAAACCAGAAAACCGAACCGAACCGAACCGAACTAATTTGGTTTTTCGGTGTCGGTTTTTCAGTTCGATTTTGGTTTTTTTTTCGGTTTTTCGGTTCTTCGGTTCGATTCTCGGTGTAAGGGTCCCGAAACCGCGGTGCACCGAAAAATCGAAGTTTTATATAATTTTTTTAAAAATAAATTATAAATATATATTAGACCAAAAAATAAAATTATATATATATATATATAATAAATCAATTAGCAATTAAATCATTCATGAAACAAGTCAAAGTAGTAACAAATTTATAATTTATATAATTACCTTG
>JBCEWC010001683.1:0-39197 GCA_038996855.1 Solanum aculeatissimum | reverse complement strand
TAATATAGTGACTTTTGATTTAAAAATCAAAGTTGAGTGACTTTCTGAGAAAAGAATATATAGTTGAGTGACTTTGGAGTTAAAAATTAAAATTGAGTGATTTTCTGTGAAAATAATCCATAGTTGAATGACCATCTGTGATATTAGCTCTTCGTTTTATGTCTTAATTGAATGGACTTGAAATTTCTAGAAAGTAAAGGAAATTTTTGGACTTTATGATCTTAAATAAAAGATAAATTCTCTCTGTTTTATAATATTACTTAGTCCATGTTAATTTAGCAAACCTCGATTTTAAGAAAATTTTAATTAGTATATTTGTCAAACTAACCTTATTCGTGATAATTTGAAACTCTGAATATGACGATTACTAATTTATTTTTATTAAGGTTATATGAAAAAAAAAGTATAAAACTTTCATCATTTGCTAAAATGGACGAGTGAAAGAAAACGTATATTTCTAGTATAAGAGCCAAATAAAATAAAACAGAGGAAGCATGTCTAATATATCAAAATGTCGTCGAATGTTGTGATCAATCTTAAACATGTTAGGTATAATATTAGAAATAATTAGCTGTTTCTAATATATAAAATTATTTTTTTAAAATTTAAACCAAGACTAATAAGAAAAGTAAGATGATGTATATTTGATATTTAAAGTGAAGAATGATCTCCTATCGTCCAATGTACAACAACATTCCCAGTGTCATCCCATAAACTGAGGTCTAAGGAAGGAGCGTATAGATCTTGCTCCTACCTTAGAGGCAGAGAGATTATATCTGATAGACCCTCAAATCAAAGAAAAATAGTGCAGGCAATTCAGAAAAAGAAGTAACGGAAGTACAAGAAACAACAGATAATAACAAAAACAACATATATTGAATGAAAAACAAGAAGTATGGGAAGCCTGTACAAGTATGCATTTCTAGAATATAAGAGCAAATGAGGGCATACAACTTCTCATGCTTCTGTCTACTATAATGGCTCCTAATTACAGAACAAAGACTACCAAAGAGACTGAAAAGTACAGTCTGTTTCCAGTATGCATCGGGTTATCCAACCGAGTTTCAAACTGTGCGCCACTGGTTCTCGGGGATTCATCAGTTTATGGGGTAAAAAATGTAGAGTGTATCCATCTGGTACAGACCTAGTCTAGATACCAAATAATCAGACTTTGGAGTCAACAAGAGCAATGCCATCCTTTCAAGAATGAGAGAATCTTATTAACTATCTCGACGTGCAATCTTCTGGAGCAGAACGTATTTCAGAGATCCATAAGTTCCACTAGGATGGAACTGAAACCGTCAGACAAAGTGATATGGAAAAGTTCTAGCGTTTGTAGAATACAATGTCGCGACTGCAGTTGGCCTTAATAGCTTCCTCTAAACCTTGTACACGGTCAAAATCAACTTTGAATGTGACCATGGTGACTCCATCTTTCCCAGTATCATAATCCTGCTTGATATCTTCTGCTTGGGAAGACTGTAGCTGTGAATGCGGAACAAATTCCCAGAATTAAATGTGAACCAATTATGCTTTTTGATAAAGAGAATGAACCGAAAAAGAATGAAAACTTACGAATCAAAAACTATTAATCCCTCTGTCCTAATTTATGTGATGCTCTTTTCTTTTTAGTCGGTCTCAAAAAGAGTCTCATTTCTATATTTAGTAAGAAAATGAGTTAACTTCTCATTTTATCCCTAATAAGATGATTTATAACCATAAAAATATTTATGGCTGATTTAGACCACAAGTTTCAAAAGTCTTCCTTTCATTCTTAAATTTCGTGCCCGATCAAAAACCTTCACGTAAATTGGGACAGAGGGGATAGTGCAACATTGACAAATATGAGTAGCATTTTTCGTCCAGAAGATCAAACTTACTTGATGGTATAAGACTCCTAATAGTTCAAAAGGAACCTCCAAGCCCATAGGAACCTAAAACCAAAAAGCATTGCTCAATCATGAGTATGTCTCAGGTTTTATGCTAAAGGCACAGAACACATGGAGTTGAAACTACGCTTATACAAGATCGGGATGGGATACTGAGGATAGAAAAGCTGCTCAAACAATTTATTACTTTAGATTTTATGAGACATGTAGGAGCATTTCTCAAACATTCCGCAGCTACTCCTCCATAAGCTCTAACTAGACCTCCAGTGCCAAGTTTAATTCCGCCAAAGTGCCTGCAATTCAGAAAAGCAGAAGCATAAAGATAGGTGCATGCTTTCACTTCTTGGAAACATTTCCCAGTTTAGGCACATGGAATTTGTTTAACCTCAAGAAAAGATGCAAGTCTAGTTTACATCTCCTTTGACAAGAATTCTGAAAGTACTAACACTATTTATTGAATGAATGTGGTACCTAATCACAACCACCATGATTCTATCCAATCCCGAGGATGCAATTGCGGAATGTATTGGCTTGCCAGCAGTACCAGATGGTTCACCATCATCATTAGTCCGATATTGTTCTCCAACCTAAATAGAATGAATAATCACATTAATGGCATGTAAGATAAGAGCCAAAAATGATATACACAAATTTGGAGAATCCTAAAACTAGAGAGACTCTATTTCTTATATGTCCATATAAGGAAAAGCAGTTGTGATCACTACAGATGGAGGCCATTGTGACCCAAAATGCTAGTCACTGAGGGATTGTTTGGTTCAAAACTAGGCTATCCTGGTATTATAATCAGGATTATCTATACCACAAACATCTCCTGGTTATACATAATACCCTCAACCAAACATATGATAGATTCAATCCAAATTTTATACTGGGATAACACACTCAATTAAACACTCCTACCTAATGATTCCTAAGTCAATCATATGTTCTCAACCAACCAATGTATCAACTATACTTTAATCACAATACCAGTAGCATAAGCTTAATAGTGTTTCAACAATCCTTTTTTTATAAAGAAACAACTTCTCTTCGTCAATTCCCAAATACTTCTAACATATAGCAATAAAAACATTGTTTTGCTACACTTGAGATGAGGGTCTTTCCGAAAGAGACTCTCCACCTCCACGAGGTAAGGATAAGGTCTACATAGACTGATACACTCTACTCTACCCTCCCTTAGACCTCACTGGTAGAATTACACTTTGGCTAAGCTATGCACACACTCAGCTCTACGCTCTCCAGACAAGCCCACTTATGGGATTACGCAGTATATGTTGTATATCAAGAAAAACATGATTTTGGCCACAAGAACATACCTTGTACGCCCAACAATTATGTGTAGCTCGAGGATCTCGTACCTAAAATCAAAATCTAATCAGTAATCATAATAACCAAAAACCCAGCTAAACCAAAGCCTCATAAACAAATTCAAGAATACAATTTCAAGAATCACACAAATTGCAAAAGATTCAATCTTTACACACTCAATAGACACAAAAGAGCACAAAAACCAAAAGGGTACCTCTGAAAGGAAAGATTGAGCAGAAACCTCGTCTGGTATATGGCCAGCAATGGCAATAAATTTGCTTTTTTTAATTTCTCTTTCAAAAATGACTCTTTCTTTGAGTGTTGTAAATGCACCTCTATTGTTATTAGGATTTGAACTGCTACTCGCGCTGCTAGTGGTGACCATTTGTTTTCCGGTGCCGGAAAATAAGAACACCGGCGAAAAAGTCAGGCGATAATTACGGCGGCGGTGGCGGCAGAGATGGTGGTTCAGCTTTGAACAAGGAGTGGAAAATAACCAAGAGGCAGACATCTATGGTGGCAGCTATTTCGTGAAGATTGAGGATGTTTTGGAAAAAAAAAAAAGTAAAATTGAAACTTTGATCCATTAAGTTTATAAATTGTGAAAAACCTACCACTTTGTTTTGGTAATTATGAATTTTAATTTTTATCAACAAAAAAATAATCAAAATACTCATGAAATATAATTTTTGATTCAATATTTGCTTTGTAATTTTGGTTGATTATTGCAATCTAACTTGGGATAGAGAATTTAACTAATTCTATTTCATTTTTCTAAGTGAGATTTATGTTCAAATATACATATTAAATATTAATATTTATGAATTATGATTCACGACTAGGAAAAATTCTTCTTCAATATAATACTAAAAAATTTTATAAAAGGCATATCAATTGATAGATTTAAATCGTAATTTAAAATTCTAAAATATCTCAAATCAATTGGCAAAAGCAAGACAAGGCCCCCCACATAGGAATTTTCCATTGGTTTGTACATGTACCAATACACTAGAGTTTGTGTGATTTGAAAGAATAAGCAACCATCCTTTCTTGTTTATTATAAAAATAATTGTCCTTCATTCATGCATAAACACATGAATTAATAGAATAAAATTCTTTTAAAATTTTATACTTTATACCTACTTATTATTTAATGAAAAGTAAAATTAGTCATTAGCTAGCTATTTAAGGGGTTATTTTCTTTTTAAAAAATGGTTATAATCCCACTTTACAATTACAAGAATTTGGTGAATTTTAAGAGATATGCCTAATTACATTATTCTTTGTAGGAATAAATTGTCTTAAGGATAATATTCTTGATATGTTTCAAGATAAATCTTATTCTTTATAATTACTAATAAATATTAACTAAATGCAAGGGCAAAGTCACGTAGAGATGAAAGATTTCATCTGAATCTTCTTCGATAAATTAAAATACTATACTATTCATACATGATTAACGGAAGGATGGACAAATTTTGAGTTGTATGCATGATTAAAATATCTTTGAAGCACTATAATTTATTTGGTTAAATATTTAATAAACTAATTATGTTATGTTATTTTAGTATTTTAATAATGTTATTAGACACCAAACTTAACAAGTCGCTTTGGCCGAGTGGTTAAGGCGTGTGCCTGCTAAGTACATGGGGTTTCCCCGCGAGAGTTCGAATCTCTCAGGCGACGAATAATTATTTTTTTCTGTTATTTATATATGTACTTCGATTATCATATTATTATTTTGTATGTTTAGTATTTTACTTCTTTGATATACCTATCCTTGAGCCGAGTGTTTATTAGAAACAACCTCTCAATCTCTCGAGGTATGAATAAGATCCGTATACAAACTATCCTCTCTATCAAATACAATTTTTCAAGTCCACCCCTCAAAATATATGTACAATCTCCATACACCCTACTCTGCTCCAAACCCCACTTATGATTTTTGTATCAGTTGGTTAAGTCCGATTTTTATATCACTAGTAAACATCACTAATCCAATAATGCTATATCAATAACTCAATAGTATTTTTTAAATTAATTCTTATAAATTTTTTAATTTTACTGAATATATTGTTATCGGAGAAAAATATCGAAAGTGGGGTGGCAAAAAGCACCTGCCCCTAATAAAACGCGGTGACTCGGTCATGTTCATTCCAGCTTTGTAGGCAACTTTTGCGTCAAACATTTATATTTATTGTTCTCTTTTGGGTGCCATACAAATGTGAAACAACTCACAAGTAGAGTCCAAGTCAAGCACTCAAGTTGTAATTATTTGCAAAAAAATTCATTTATTTAGACTTTTTCAATTTGTTTTTTTCATCATTTTCATTAAATTTATCGTGACTTTTTACTAATTTTGAGTGAGATATCATAATTATATAGTTTACTTTTATAAGTGCACATTGAAAAAGATAATATCTCTTTTATTTTAGTTGTCACGTATATTAATTTTAAATTAGTTGTCAATTTAAACAAGCAAGAAATAATTAATCTTTTTTTTCTACTATACTTTTACTTTTTCTGTCCTAATTTATTTGTCATATTAAGGATTAGCACAATCTTGAAGAAAAAATTAATTAGGAGTGTCGTTTGACTAATATATCCCTTATAAATGTGTCTTAAGTCGAGTAATTAATGTTAAGAGTAAAGTTGGAAAAAAATAATTAATTCTCTTTTAATAATCCAAATGGACAACTATTTTTAATATTGGGACGGAGGGAGAAGTAATTAAGTCATTTTGAAATGTGAAAAACTCTATCATTACAATATTCGAAAAGTATCAGCTACTTTGATAGGGTTATATTAGTCTAATTGCACTTCCTATTAACTTTTTTTAAAGATTGTGTCAAATCTTATTCTGATAATTAAAATGAGACGGAGAGAGTATAAGGTTTTATATTTTCCTTCTAGAGGTAAAAAATTTATTTTGAATAATAGAACATATGGGAAAATGTCCATTGCCGCATAACTTTTCTTCTTTTTTTTGCTAAGACTCTTCCAAATGACACAAGTCTTTATTCAATTATGTTGTTATTATATTAGTGTTTTTTTTTCTTTCTATTATTGACACTAAATTATAGATATTTCATATTATGTACATTTGTATAATGCTAATAAATTGACAAACTTATTTTAATAGGCAAAAAAAAAAAAGTTGGAATTGAGATTAGGGCATTTTGAGTGTGATAATTACATTATTAAAATCAATAGATGGTGTCAAATTAGTTTAATTATTTATTTTTCTTATAGTTTTTTAGGGTAAAAAAGTAACATGGAGTAAATATTACGCATGTAAAAAAGGCCACAAGTTGAAGATGCTATATAGCTTTTGCCCATTTTTCATAAAATAGTTGACCATATAATTGGATGGTCACAAAGGCCAAATTGGGGCATCAAATGCCAAGTTGATCAATTTTTATTTTTATTTTTTGGTTTCATCGATGTCTGATATCAGTATTACGCTTTAATTAATTTGGTTTCACGCATTGTAGGGATTATTTATAAAAGTAACACTTTTGATAGTTTTTTTTTTATTCCTCAAGACTGTTCGAATTCGAGACATCTAATGAAAGGTAGAAGAATCTCAATTATTTCAGACTTTTGCAAATGGGTACTCCTTATGCTCTAATTTAGTAAAAAGAAATATGAGTATTCTATTTAGACATTAAATCAAATTTCATACATTTCTATTTGAAGTATATGCAACTTAAAGTTCAGACAAAAATAACTGATCTTTAGTCATATGTACGATGTATCTGAATTTCAACCATATGATCATGACACATCTGAAGTTGTTTTGAAGTAAATTGACTTGAAAATTTTTGCGTACTACGAAAATATCAATGAGGAGTATATGCTATTGCTTTTAATTGTGCGGTTTCAAAACTTTAGCCCTTTAGTTTATTCTCAACCAATAAGCACCATTAATTTTATTCAAAAAAGTTCATATGATCCATTAGTTACACATTATAGAATTTTAACTTTTCAATGGCATAATTCCTCACGTAATGAATTAAAAAAAATCTTCAAAATACAACACTAACTATTTCGCTTATAGATTGAGTCCAAAATATGAAGAAATTAATATATAAAGAAAAGAGTTCACCATCTGTTATATATACACCTAAAAATTTAGATATATCTCTTAATCATACGCAACTCCACCCCCTACTTTCAACTTCATTAGAAGGTACTCCCTCAATTTAGTTTTAGTCGTTACGTTGCGCTTTTCAAGAGTTAATTTGAATAACTTTTAAAACTAAATTAGATATTCAAAAATTATATGAAAAGTAGTATAAATTACATTTTTTTCATATCAATATAATGAAAAAAAATACATCTCAAAATGTCAATCATATTTAGATTTCGGAGACCTACCTTCAGGTTTTGCTCTATAACACTTACCTTAACTCTGATTTATGATATCACGTCTACTTCCGTTATTTTGATTTTCTACGTCAAAAATTTTGAATTATATTACTTTCAATCAGTGACAAAATCAAAATTTTTGCATTAAATTATTTTCCACTAATGACAAAATCAAAATCTTTATTTACCAAAATCTAAAATATACAAAAAAAATTAAATAAAATTCAAATAAACCCCTTGATCTTACTTGGCTCCGCCCTTTTATTTCAACTTCATTATTAGGAATATTTTTTTTGTTTTCTTTTACAATATTGCAATCAAAGGAACTTTCCAATAAATAAAATTTACCAGGTCTAATTTTATTTTTATTTTTGGGAAAATATTTTTGCACTTTCCATTGACCAGGACCCACCTAATTTCCTTCCGCCGCAGAGAATAGTATACAGAAAGAACCCGCGTTGCACAGAAAAACCTAATTTCCTCTTCCTTTCCTTTTCCCTATAAATTCCTTTCTTCCTCTTCTTCTCAATTCATCAATTTCTTCTCTTACAGCATATGTCTCAGAGGCCCAACGTTCCTCACTTCGCATCTATAGCTTTTGGTCTCCATTCTCATCTCCTGGTTTCCAGTGAGATGAACTCTAGCTCCAACTGGGCTTGAAAATTGAGTTATTCTTTCAATTTTTTTTATTATCAATTCTTAGTATTCTTTATATTTAGCTTAGTTGGGAGCAATCTTTCAAACAAACAAACATGGGTGTTAAGGGATTTGTTGAAGGAGGCATTGCGTCCATTATTGCTGGATGTAGTACCCACCCACTTGATTTAATCAAAGTCCGGATGCAGCTTCAGGGAGAAACCCCAATCTCAGCTCCGGCGACTGTTCAGAATCTCCGTCCAGCGCTTGCTTTTCACACTGGTGCTACGAATATCCATATTCCGGCGCCGTCGGTGGTGGCTCCACCCCGAGTGGGACCGGTTGGGGTGGGTGTTAAGATCATCCAGCAGGAAGGAGTTGCTGCTTTGTTCTCTGGTGTGTCAGCGACTGTTCTCCGTCAGACACTTTACTCGACTACCCGGATGGGTTTGTACGATATGCTGAAGCAGAAATGGACCGATCCGAATACCAACAACATGCCTTTATCGAAGAAGATCGTCGCCGGATTAATCGCCGGTGGGATCGGAGCTGCCGTCGGTAATCCCGCCGACGTGGCGATGGTCCGCATGCAAGCCGACGGCCGTCTTCCGATCTCTCAACGACGCAACTACAAAAGCGTGATCGACGCAATTACTCAAATGAGTAAAAGTGAAGGAGTTACTAGCCTGTGGCGCGGCTCATCTCTTACCGTGAACCGCGCCATGCTAGTTACCGCATCACAGCTGGCATCATACGATCAGTTCAAAGAGACTCTCCTCAAGAAGGAATCAATCAAAGACGGGCTAGCCGTCCACGTGACGGCCAGCTTCGCCGCTGGATTCGTAGCAGCTGTGATGTCGAATCCAGTGGACGTGATTAAGACTCGTGTCATGAACATGAAGGTCGAGCCGGGGATGGCCCCACCATATAGTGGGGCCATTGATTGTGCTATGAAAACTATCAAAGCTGAGGGACCCATGGCACTCTATAAAGGATTTATCCCTACAATCTCAAGGCAAGGACCATTTACTGTGGTGCTCTTTGTCACACTGGAACAAGTCAGGAAAATACTCAAGGATTTTTAATGATGATGACGAAGAAGAAAAATATTATTAAGAATTAAAAAAAAATTAGTTTAATTTATGTTTTTTTTAAGTTTTAAGCTTGGGAGAAGTAATACTATGATGTTTTCTTATTAATATAATATTATTATTTATTATATAAAAATGAGTTCTTTGTTTGGTAGAATGATTCTTGATTAAGCAAATTATTGATTGAAGCAACTTTTATTAATTTTAAGATAAATAAGAAGTGTTCTTGGTAAATATCACTCATTAATATAACACCAATATTTAATTTCAAATTTAGTGTAATGTCTATTGTACTTTTGTTATTTATGGAAGTTTTTAAGGAAAAAGTTTCTCCTTTTATGTTATTAATAATTAAAGCTTATTTTTTAAATCGACTATCGTAAACATTGAAAGACAATGAAACATTATTTGCATGAACTAAGTTGCATTTGAGTGTATTTTCATTGCCACGTAACATATTCTGATACGTTTGAATATTAAAATTGAATTTCAATTCGATATATACACGATACTTTAAAATGAATTCACCATTAAAAAAAATATGTTAATTGTATGCACCAAGTCAATTGTATAAAATGTGCAAATTACTTAACCAAATTTAAAAAATAATATGGACCAATTTGATAGCATTTCAATTGACCAAGTCAATGCAAGGTTATTTCATTTTCTAAAAACAAATTTACCCCTCTAAGTTCTATTTAAGGGACGAAATACCACTAACTTATAAAATTTATGGACGATTAATTTGATCCACAAAATATTCTGCATTTACGTAGAATGCACCTATGAGGCGTGATATATCAACTCTAATGCAATATTAATACTAGTAGCTTTCACGGAGTCAGTTACACATCTTCACATAAATTGAGACGAATAAAATAATATTTTAAATAATTAAATATTATTTTAATCATAAAGAACAAACAACACCATGTTACATTAATATGGGAACATTATATCATGCAAACCTCCAAAGGACAACAAAAAAAGAAAGGCAAAAAAAAAGTCAAAATGGCTCTAAAAAAGAATTTTATTAAAACAATTAAAATCATTTTTTTTATTTTCACACGTTTTAGGAAGAATAATTCTAAGTAGAGTAGCCTGACCTAAGAAATTTATGAAAAAGTCAAAAGGTGTTGACTCCAATTTCATATTTAGCAATAATTGATATGTCACTTGAATATATTAAATATTTATTTGCAAATTCAATAGCTAAAATAAGCTATTAGTTCAATAATAAATTTAGAATTTATAGACTTTAAATTTTGATATTATTTTTCTATAATAAACTTTAAATAATATAAATTTGCATTAATCGAATCAATAAATTGAGAATAATAAATACATAAACAAAAGGTTCCATTGCATGGGGTTACCTTGTAAGTAAGAGAGCTTGTGCTAGGCACATGCATAGAGGCCCTAAAGCTATACAAATAAAAATGGAATATTATTTTTGCTTAATAATATCTTATTCTTCGATTATATTATTGTATCTTTTTCTGTAGTTACTATATTATGGTGTTGCTACTAATGTTCAATAGGATTGCTTCACTATTGTGTTTTTGTTTTAGTACTTTACTTGAGTTAGTAGTCTATCGAATAAAAATAACCTTTCTACATTTACAAGGTAAAAATGAGATCTTGTACACATTATTCTCTTTAAATTCTACTTGTCAGATCATACTGAATATGTTATTATTGTAATAATCGAGACAAATGCATAATTTTCTTCTTACTTGTGATGTTTCCTCATGCAATGCATCTTGGGATAATGGCATCTGGTTCTTTATATTATAAATTAGTAGAAGTCTTTCTTCTTTTTTTTTTTTTTTGCACTTAGAATATAAATTTGTCTCTAAATCACAAGAGATTTTAATGAATTATTCTTGAACATGCATTTATTCACATGCTTTGATACCTTCTATAATTTGAGTTCCTAATTGACTACACACTCCATCCATTGAATCCTATTCTTTTAAATGAAATATTATTCTCTTGGTTTCATTTTTTAAAAATACCAATTACAAAATTAGAAAATTTAAATAAAAATTTTATAATATAGCCCATCTTTATATCCCTAAAATGGAAACAAACATGAGATATCGAATTTGAGTCATCGACGCTATCCTTGTTAGGAGCATTTTACCCCCCAAAATGGAACTTTTTGGCTCAAATCAAGATTTAATTGAGCCCCAATACGAATAACAGACACCAAGTAAGAAACCAAAGAGATTGAACATATACCGCCTCCCCAAAACACTTGATCAACCATCAAATACATGTGTGCAACACGACTAATTCACAAGAGATCAGTAACTTCAGATAACTCTATCCATCAAAACTTACGCTTATCGGGGGAAAAAATCACCAGGCAAATTTTTATGAGGGAAATAGCTACACAATAGTTACTAAACATATTGCTTCTGTATAATATTGCTACACATTGTTCCTAAATTGATGTTTTTGAATCATAAATTGAGAAAGATACTAAGAGTATACAAAGCTCAGTAAACTACTAGTAGTATAAATTTCAAAAAGAATTCAAAAAAAATGATCAGTTACTCTATAGCAGCCATTAAGAAGAACCAAAAAGATTAAGAGTACCTAACAAAATTGGATAGAACACTCTCTTCATCTCTACGCTTCGAACGGTGCAAGAGACTGCATTTTCTTGATGTTTTTCTGCAATGTAGAAACTAGGAAAGTGCTATGTATGAGTATTTGGTATATGCTATGTACAAGTTTTGTTGATACTCTTAATAGAAGTAGTTGTTGTCGTTCTCATTCACAGCGTCTTTACAAAGCATGGATCGAACATCTGCAATAGATCTAGGTGGTTCCAAGTCTTTCTCTTGAAGTGCATTGCCTAGATACTTTTGCATTCCGGATGCAAATATGTCGTCTAAAATCTGCAAGTGGCAAACAGAACCATCAAGGAAAAATGTACAGGGTAAACAAAGAAATAAAGCATGAACCGTTCACGCCTATTTCAGGAAGAAGGAAATGCCAGATATATTGTTGTAACATTTGGTTGTGGTATCAAGAAAATGATGAAGGTGAAAGAGTTGGGCTGGCACCACGGGGTTAGAAGCACGTAAGAGTCCAAACATGTCAAAATACATCATTCATGTCCATCATGTGACCGGTCAGAAAACTGCATCTACCAAAAAAATCTACTGATTTGATCATTTCATGTTTAGACGTAATTGCAGAAAATTTAGACTTTGTAAAACTCCTTTCAAACAATTAAAACAAAATGGTGATATGATTTTACAGAAGTTTTCTTTAAGAATATCATCTGATTAGCTCCTCTAGATCAATCATTCACAAGTCATAATTATCATAAGAAAGTTTTGAACCTATAGAGAACCAGCAGATCACAATCACCTTATTTCCATATGACATGAAGATTCTACATAACACAAAATTTAAGTTCCAGGTGGAAAAAGTAATGGTAGGGTGTATTAGTAATGTACTGAGAATAGTTATGTTGGGATTATTTCTTATCCACCGTTTGGTCTGGTGTAATAAGGATGGTTATGTCTTTAACCATGCTTATCCATGTATTAGTAATCCCTGTATCGCTAATACCATTGTTTGGCGATTCTAATTATGTGATGATTCTAGACTACAAGATAGACTTAACGAGCGGAAAAGTAGCATCAACTCACAGATACTGCAACCCGTGATGCTTTGTACCAAGATCTATTGTCTTTCCTCTCCTCCAAAAACTTGAGCACGTCCTGAAATTAAACAAGCATGAGACATTTAAAGAGTGCGCAACATCAGGAAATATTTATTGGATAACAAATAAGCTAATTGCTAACCTGCCCCATACGATCCCAGAAACCTCTACAAATAATTATGAAAACTTGCGTCTCAAATACCATATGAAGTTGCTCAATTGCATTATCCAGCATATCCTTTAGCGGCTGAATCCTAACTCGTAAATCAGATTCCTGTGTACCTTCCTTAGCATCTTGGATTATTTTTTTCAGTTTAGTGGGACTATGCAATCTTGTCTGTATACAGAAACAATTGTCACAACTCTTGCAAACACCGATAAATATAGACAGGGAAGAAGTCAAATTTAAACTGATAGCAGAAAACTGTAATAAATTATGATAGAATACCTACATTTTCTGCCAGTTTATCCATAATTGCTTGCATATAACCTCTGAATTTAGTTCTCAGCATAACTGTAATTTCACTGATACGCTCTCCTGGAGTGACATGTCCACCATCTGGCAGGCAAGAACCCCATGACTTGAATTGCAGTTCTATCTGAGGCCGTAGAACATCCAACATTCTCTTCATGGAATTCAAAAGAACACCCAGCTGAAAAATAACTCAAGAGTTATTATTTTCGAAGTAGAAAACAGAAAAAATGGATTCATACATTTACAAGGCCATTGCAAAATGACCATGGAGCTCACCTCTTTGCAGACTGCAAAAGGACTTACTGTGCCTTTGGTGATTTTCTGGACATACTTGAGACCTAATTTAATGGGCATTATATTCTCCTTCAATGGAGATAAAACATCCGCATACTGTCTGTCCAATGTTTCAATAACCGCCTTTTCTACATCTGCTATAGCCTTTTGAAAAGACAAGGAAATTATAAGTGTCATTAGTGAGTAACAAGAGACATTGGAGGTATCTACTCTTGCTTTCTGGAATTGAGATAACCATACTCCTTTCACATATTTCCTTAAAGCTCATCACTAATCTAAGAACCATATATAATACTTCTCAAGTGTTTTTATGGTAAATACTCAACAGCGAAACGGGAAGGGAAAAGACAAGATGAAGAACCTTCCGTTACCCTCCCTCCAAAACACTGATATTGCTATTAACGTAAAATAAAAAACTGTTTAGTGCTTAAAGGACTTGAAGATGAAGAATATGAAAAGCAAAGTTTGTACATACTGTTTCCAATGAGAAAAGGTATTCAGGCCAGCGTCTTATGACAGCATCATATTCAGCTAATGTCTCCTTCAGTCGGTCATAGATATCATCAATAAAAGGAGTTGTTGAGTGCTGTGTATCTACACAAGGCCACTTTATCTGCAAATAATACCAAATACAGTACAGAATTCTAAGAAAGAAGTTCAGAACAAACACGTCTGAAGATATAGTTGACTAGACACAGCAATGTGAGGATTGACATACCTTGTCAGGTTTACACAGTTCAAGCAAAGCAAGACGCTTCTCCTTGATCCAGAGGGTAATGTATGGATGGAATAACTCCTTTGCATCAACTCCACCTTTGACAGGACTGTGAAAGGATTTTCACCACTGTCAAAATCATACATGCAGGACAAGCAGTATAACCTCAAGTAACAAACATGCATTACCTGATGTTCCAGGCACTAAAATCCTTCTGAACGTCAGCTGTTGCAACAATGAGTTCTGCTACAGGAGATGAGGGACCAGTGGGAGGACATGCAACAAGGAATGCACGCAATCTGCTACATAGCTCCGCGGAGTATATGGATGAAGAAAGATTTGGGAGGTCCAGGAAACTACAAAGATTAACCCAGAAATACCTATGAGTAATGGCATTCCATATAGTAATGGTCTAATAACATATTAAACTTCTACATGCTATCAGAAGATCTTTCCGTCTTTCTTTAATGTCTTCCTTTTTATCTTCTTACATCCAATAGAAAGATGATTGCTCATATCCAGAGTAGACTTAACATACAGAGCTTCTTTTTTTTCGAGAAAGACTTGCATAAAAACAAACAAAATACACAAAGACACAGGGTCCTCTTGGGGAGAGGCCCATAGCAGAGCTTTTCTCTTGATTAGTGAATCAAATCATACAGTTTCTAGACAAATCTCTACTAACAAGACTGGATCAACTTTTATCCACAAAAACAAACAAACAAATCATAAAGAAGGTGAGTACACAACAGCATACCCAGTGTAATCCCACTAGGTGGGGTCTGGGGAGGGTGGAATACGCAGACCTTACCTCTACCTCCTGGAGGTAGAGACTGTTTCCAAAAGACCCTCAGTCATAAAGAAGGTATGGCAAATAATTTTTTTATTTCTTCATGCTGACCACAAAGCAAAAAGTGCCTAAGTTACTAAGCAAGCTGCCACGTTCCACAAAATATATGCAAAGAAATGGCTTCACACTTTTTATTACCAATTTACCATGCTTTGAAAAAGGCATTGAGCATGTAACTTAGAGTAGACCAGTATGAATAGATTGTGATTGAGAGGGATTTAATTGGAGCGACATGGGAAGTGAGGATTCATATAGTTGAATCCAACTAATTTATGGTTGAGGCTTAATAGATGTTTTTGACTTTTTGTTGTATCAGCAGAATTATCCAAATTAGCAGGAAATACAAAATAATAGATAGAGCCGTCAAAATCTGAATCCTAGAAAAATACCAGTGAGCTTCAAAAGACCAGTATGACCATATAAACTTCCAGATTTATAGCTGAATGACACAGGAAGTCACACTCCAATGAGGGAGGGGAAAGGGGGTAGGGTACCTCGGAAGTATATTTTGATTATTGATCTCCATGTCTGTACGAACTTCATTTCTGACATTCGAACAAAGTGATACCATCTTCTGGTAAGCTGTGGAGCGAGCCATAGGATCCATCAATATGTTGTCATTGTTGGTGGAAACAAATTCATCTGTTTCTGCCAAGTGTCTTCTGGATCTTTTCTTCGCAGCAGTCTACACAAAAAATAATGTGCTTCTGTGAGAAAGCTTCCAGAAGAAAAGGAAGGATTCACATCTTCCATTCCTTTTAAAAACAAAAAGAGTACGAAGATAGTTTCTCGAACCTGAAAATATCTGCATAGTTTCAACTGGGCCTCTGGAGAAAGAATATCATTTAGAAGACTAAACAGCTTCAAAGCAGGAGACAGTGCAGGAGCAGCAACTCTAGTAGCAGGTTTGAACACATTGTCCATCCCTGATGGTAACGATTCGTCTAAAGACTTGTAGTTCTCAAAAACTAGAGCAACAATCAGCTCGATCTTTTCAGAAACTTCTCCTAAAATACGATTCTGGTTCATGGCAAAAAAAGTCAAAGTATTGCAGTGAATACAAGCACGTTCTGTAATCCCAGTGACACTGAGAAGTAATACAATAACACTACATTCTGAACCACAAACTTGCATGTGCACAACATGTTAAAAATACTTTGAAAAAATGCATGTTAGAAACTGAAACAAATGTGAACTTGGAAAAGAAAATTAAAATATAGTACATATGTGGAATTGATTAAAACTGTTCTTAAGAAAAACAAAAATAAAACGCTTACAATCCTCAAATAGAAAAATAACAAACAAACAAAACCACTTATTCAATGTAGTGCCATTTTCAACACTTCCCTTTCTCTTGTCAGTGAGGTGGGTAGAGAGGTAGGGGGATGGAGAGGTGGAAGTGTGTGAGACAAGAGACCGTAAGATAGAACCACAGAAACTTATGTTTTGTAGCAGCCGAACCAATAAATAACAACTGCAAATACCCCATATTTTGTGAAATCACAGTGCCTTCTAAGTATTATAGTAGTTCAATTTAAAAAATCCAATCTTTCCTGACCACAACCATGTTTTTATCATTTACAATCGATTTTTGCTTTCATGAAACATGATGATTTTTATTTTCTCGGGATATGCTGATATTGCTTCCAATAAGTATATGGGCAAAAAGAAAAGCAAATCTCTCAGCAGAAAATTCAAACCAAATCCTCTTACCTCTTGATGACTTAGGCTATTCTTAGTTTTAGAGACCACAGGTAGCAGCAAATCATATACCAAGCTCAGACAGTCCGCTGTTGGTGTCGCAACATCCATGACATAAGTAAGATATCTACCACAAATTGAAATTTGTTAGCAGAATTCCTCATTTGTTTCATTTATCAATCTCTGGTGATGCTAAGTAATAAAATTTTCCCAAAATAATCTACCCTACCTTAGTCTAGTGTATGCATCTGAAACTCCATAGTATGATGCAAATTCAGTTACTAACCACCTCCAAGCACCATGTAGCAACAAATTTCTCTGCTGAAACTGTTGAACTTTCATTGCTGCTTCCAAAACAGAATCATATGCAACGGTTTCTGCGACAGGACCACACTGGCACAAAAATAGGCAACAAATCAACCTCAGAAACCTAACTTCTGGTCATCAATCACACTACATAACTATAAAAATACAGAGAAATCATTGGATAAATAAATATATTCCATGTTGAGCTTACGTAAGAATATATCAAGAACAGATATTGCAATGTCAATGTTGTGAAATTCAGTACCAGAACAAAAGCCGGGAAAAATGGTTCTCTAACAACAACATTCTTCAGGGGATGATCTGATTAATCAAAATGTTCAATTATTTTCCACTACTCAGAGGGAGAACATAAAAGCAAAAGTTCTGTTAAAACTAACTCCAAACAACAACAATTTGACATTCACCAAATTACATGTGTATGATGACCACACATACCAATTATATAAGCACGGTAATATAAAAGATTCAAATAAAGCAACTTAGCGATGGCATACAGTATGAATATGGAAATCCTCAAGAGAAAGCTATGATATTTGAGGTTTCGCAAGTTAAAATTTTGTCAGTTAATTCAGAAAAATAGGTGGACAAATCTACTTACAGACAAATAGCATGAAAGAAAAATAAGGTTCTTGCCGGATTTTTATACCTTAGTGTTGCTATTTTCATCAGGACTAGTAGAATAATTTATGTATAGTTGTACTCTTCCAACAAGTTCATGCTCTGGTTCATGATATATAGACCACCAACGGAGTTTGTCTCCCTGCATTTTCGCAATGAAAAATAAGTTGTCCGCCATATAAGTTAAACCTCAATAACAGAAATAATTACATATGAAAGCCAGAAACTATACCGGATCATCAGCAATATCAGCAACCTGAGCTACGGCGCGGCCACAGTAGTTTCCCTTTGAGTCATGTACTTCAACAATTAAGTCATCCCCCAGCCCCTCTGGTAAGCTGAGTTGTATTATTGGCAATGTAAACCATCAATGTCAAGATGATGAAAAACATGCAATAACAAAAATTTGAGCAAACAAGTCCACATACAATAGATGTGTTTCAGCGGATCCAGCTAGCATTTTCACTGTATCCTCATCGGGTAAGCTCTTCAATCTCAATGAACAAAAGTATGTCTCTGCATCAAGATAAAAATCAAACTTAGAGGCATTCTCTAGGAGGAACAAAGCAATGTCCAGCTTTGTGGCAACACAATCACTGCTATTACTGAAACTTCTTTTGAAGTCCTACGAAGCAAGAAATGAAATGAACTAAAGTACATTATTCCTCAAATCTCCAATTCTAAATCCAACGCAGTATAGGTCATCAAGAATCCACTGTAATTGGAACAATAAGAAATGTTTTCTATCTTAGCATTCACCAAGGAAAATTGAATAGAAGAAAAGGGAACCTCTAACGACTATAACTCCAAGAACTCAGCAAACAATTACATACCTGGAACTACTTCATATGATGCTGAACTGCTTCGTAAAGTAGTTACACCAAGTTTCAAAATCCCAGAAACGTCTTTAACATAACGAGTACCGGCATGAAGGTATGCTAAGCTTTGCTGTGATAAAGAACCATTTGGAGGAATCCTTGGAGCCACACGTACTTTTCTTATGGCTCCCCATTCAGAACTGAGGGTCGATTTCACATTGGACAACTGAGCACGCATAGCCTCCAGTTTTACTTTTGGTGGTTTCAGAGTGGAAAAGCTGCAGCCTGTGGGTGGGTCTAATGCCATTTTCACTTTTCGCACTACAAGAAAGTCATATAGTTCAGTTCGACAACCATTTTGTCTAAGGGAGAAGCCATCAAAACTTTAAAATGAAACCACTAAAGCACCTTGTACTTTCAGCTTGCCAAAAGTTTTCTTTGGCTTCATCGAGGCTCCCTCACTAACGAGTTCCAAGGACCTTTTTGTCAACAGTTCTTCCTCCGATTGTAACAACACTTGTCTTGCACTGAAATAATTGTAATATAAGCTCCATAATTACAGATAAATAAATGCACAGAATGAACTGATATGCTATTACAATATGTAAAAACATTACAAAGCAAAATAGTGGTCCTATGGAAACGACCGAAATCAAACAGAGTAACCATACAGACTCAGTATGCAGCACCAGCGATCAAGTCATCATTAAAATAAAACCCCAATACAAAAATTTCGGTTATAAGCTGACAATTGGTATCAGATAAGTCTCAGTTTCTGAACTTCCTAAAGCGATCAGTCTATGATAACCATTCTGGCAGCATATTAATGTATTCTGTAGAAGACAGGACTATTTGAGACTCCAAACAAGATATAGCTTTTTCCATATTTTTCCACTGAGTAGAACATATAGAACATGTAAACAGAAATAGAGCACGAGTATTGGAACAAAACGCACCCAAAAGCATTTCGTAATAAGGCACATTCATTTTCCAAGAAAGCTGGAGCCTCATGGCAACCCTTCGCCCATGAATGAAGACATAGTCGAATACATGCCTCATAAGCAACGAAACCTTGCCAACTACCTCGTCCACTGTATCCAACTCAAATTACAAAAGAAGATGATGAATAAATCGAATAATATTAGCAGAAACTTTACACCAATTTAACCAATCTGAGTGAAATACCTCGCATGATATGTTGGAAAGAGGGCAGATGAAGAATTAGAAGGTACACCACCAGCCCTGAGAATGACAACAAGGTTGTCACTTTATGTCTTCAAATTCCTTGAGTATCAGTCAGAAAAAGAAAACATGTCATGATGTATACCTTCCAGATGGATCAGACTGTCCATCTTTTGCAGAACCTTTGGTTTCAGCTTTATATGTTTTAGCTTCATCCATTGCTACTGAACAACTTGATATTTCTGGGAAGGAGATATCATCTGCCACAAAAATTTTACGCTGCTCAGCAACTTGATCGCGTTTGTGTAACGAACCACCTAACGGGGGTGCACTGGGAATATCACTTCTGGACAACTTCAGGTTCTGCTTCAGCAAATAACAGAATCAGTAGACAGAATAAGAGTAACATATTCGCATATGAAAGATTAATACAAGAAGAACAGAGTGCTTGATCCTCGTTATAACAGTTATACAGAGACAGTTATGGAGGCACAGATGATCAGAGCTTATGCCCAAACAACAAACCAACAAGAATCTCTTAACTATCAACACAAACTACTTATATTCAAGAAGGATCACCAGAAATTCTTGTTCATTAATCAGTGACACCTCTTAGATGTTTAGACAACTACTGCATCTACAATCACTCTTTCTTTCATCTAAACATTCTGGTTCTAAACAATTACTATATTCCTGATTCACTACAAGACTTCACCTTCTTGGGCAACTTATGTCAAATAGAAACCCGAGATAACTGGTCAGCTAAGTCTGGCACTGGCAATAAGTAGCTTACTCATGAAGAGAAATGAGTTTAGGAAAAAAAGGGATTCCTCCAAACATTCGCATAACAATCTTGCTAGATGTTATCTCCACTTTCCTGGTTACTTTAGAGTCTCATTAATGGACATGCAATGGGTACTCTAATAAACTATAACTATTGCAATTCATGAGAAGCAGAAGCATAAACAGGACAAATATAAATTTTACCCCAAAACAGGAAATTCATAAATCTCAAGTCTTATTCATCAGTTTGAGCATTAAAGTAGTCTCCTGGAAGATTTCACATTACTTCAGTTCTTTATATCACTCAACAAGTACAAAAACATCCCAAGATTTCACTCATTGATCCTACATTGTTTACCCAACAGGCAAAAGTAGAAGAGCAAACCTGTCTAGAAGAACTTCCAATCGACTCCCAGGATGAGGCACTCTTTTTACCGATTGAAAATGGCACTGAATTTGTAGTTTTAGAAATTGCAACAGAATTTGATGAACTTTTAACTACATAACCAGGTTGCACACTCTCAAAATGGTTCCACTTTTTCTGCTGAAGTTCATCATTGGTGGCATTACCAACATGTTTATTAAAAAACTCCTTTCTATTTAAAGTACCAACATTGGGAAACTTATCATCTTGTGGTGAATTTTCAACAGAGTAATGTCCATCATAAACCTCATCATCCGAATCAAAACCAGTATCCATATCTGACCCCCACCCATCACTACCACTCACAGGTATAGTTCTTGAACCAGGGATAACACCAGATGGCAAATGCCCAGCTCGAAACCTAGAATCACATATTACTCCAAAGCCCAATCCAGCATTATTTCGACCAAGAACCGGATCATATTGCATCCTCTGAGTATACATTGTAAGTAATCTCTTCTTCACACTATCTCCTACCTAATTCAAATCAAGGGATTGTCCAATTTATCACAAATACTCAACCAAAACAACCACAAAACAAACAAAAAGACAATCTTTTTTGTGTTCCCACAAACAAAAGACAACAACAAGATACCCGGTGCAATCCCACAAGTGGGGTCCGACACCTCACCCCTACCTCACGGAGCTAGAGAGGTTGTTCCCGAAAGCCCTTGACTCAAACGCAACAAATCAAACTATTTATGAAAAGTATAGCAACTAACAAGGAACTCACAAACAAAAAACAATCTTAACACATGACATTAATCATCCAGAGCAAGTTAAATGGTTTCTGTCAGCATTCTGATTAGGGCTTTCACACTAACATATCTCATACCATATAGAAATACATAAACAATGGCAAAAAAAGGTAAATGGGGTTTGCAGAAATAATCAATAGAAGTATCCAGAACTTACAAAAAGCAAAGAAGCCCAGTTCTTTAATGAGAAAGATGAGCAAATCACAGTTCTAAGGATTTTTTTTTCCTCAGCAACCAATCAGAAATGGAAAAAGTTCTCAAGCAAAACCCAATTTCCCCAAATTGACATTCTTTCCTTAGGAAATCAAGATTCAATGTGCACACAATGTTCACTTGCCATAAATACACAGCAAGTGGAAAATAGAGCAAAGCAACAAAAATTTATTTTAAAAAGGCAAAGAAAAGGACAGAAAAAATTATTAAAATAAAGAAAAGATTGGAGCTTTTTTCTTTATATGCATGTTATGTATATTACACAGTCATAGACAGATTGTAATGCACTTGTTGTTGTAGGGTAAAAGTGACAGCAAGTTTAGATGAAGAAGAAAAAAAAACCTTTCTTACTCTAGAGCACAAAGCATTTAATTGTGTCCTTCTCTTTTCTTATGTTATGTTTTTCGAGTCAACTTTGAGTCCGATTAATTCAAATTCATGTCGCAAATTCAAAATTAAAACTTCTTGATTAAGAAAAAAAATAGTCGTATTCATTGCATCACGCGCTTTAAAGGTCTTTTTTTAATTTCTTCACTTATTCAACGAATCAAAAAATTAAATTGAAAAAGAGAAATAAGTGAAAATCCTAAGAATTATAAAACATTTCAAAAATATGCACAAAACTAAAGAAATCATTGAAAAGATAATTATAAATTACTGTATTATATATTATATATATAATTAAATAAATGGAAGTAATACAATTTTAAATTGTTGAAATATAAAACATAATTTATTTTTAAAAATTTCTCAAGAAAAAATATTTGAATAATGTAAATTACAAATAATCCAGTGCTACAATAATTTTATCTTTTGTCCTCTTTTTGCTCTTTCTTTTCTGTTAAACTTGAAATTTAGTTAAATCATGCATTAATCTTTCTATTAATTATTATATATGTTAAAAAAAAAAAAGATTTGACGGCGACGTTAGAAAAGTAACGTGAGTATGACGTGGCAAGGGCTTATGATAACGGCGGGTCGTTTAGTGGCGCGTTTTTTGCCGCGGGAGGAGCGGCGTTTGTTAGTTACACACAACAAATTTACTTAATTAAGCTTAGGGTGTGTTTGGGATGAAAGGAAAAATATTTTTATTAAAAAATTGTGAATTTTTTTATGTATTTTTAGTTTTTGATAAGTAAACGAAGAGATGTTATTCTAAAAATATTTATATGTAATTTAGAAAAAAATTATGAAACAGAATTGAGAAATGAGGCTTCGAAGATAGCGTTGTGCCAGAGGTGTGGATAATCAAGAAGGTAATTGAAAATATTGAACAAGTGAAAGTAAACAGATAATGTATTCGAATGGACACGAAATTTGTGAAAAAATTACTAAAATTAATCTAAAATAAGTCATAATTATATATTTTTGAATTTAAAATTTCTAACTAAATATAAAAAAATTATATCTATTTTCTTCTTTTAAGGAGACAAATAGGAGAGAGAATGTATGAATGAGACAGAACATTATAATATTGGGTACTTTATTTTATTGACTAAGAAAAAGATTTCAAAAAAGGTAATAATAATTATTAAATATTTTGTGATTTGGAAAGAAAATAAATTTAGATTCCTTTTAAGTATTAAACTTTTCTTTTAAAAGACTAATATTTTTTCTACTTCACTTGCATCCCTTAACTTTTTAAAATACGAAAAATCGTTAATAATCTTTATTCAAGAAAGACTGATATAATATGTAGTATGTGTTATATGTCACGATTCTTAAAAAGTAAAATATGAGAAATTATTTTTGGATGGAATTAAAATATGTGTTTTGGAAAAAATTACTCCCTCAGTCCATCTTTACTTGACCCCTATACTATTTTTGGATGTCCAACAATACTTGTCTAGTTTATGAAATCAAGAGATAATTTTACACTTACTTCTTAATTTACCCTTGTCATTAATTATAGTTATTTCCCTATTATATTTTTCAATACATTGTATTAATTATATTTAAAGGGTAATTTGGTAAATTACCCCTATCATTTACTACTTCTTAATCCATGTGTCAAGTCAATAAGGGGCAAGTAAAGTTGGACGGAGAGAGTAATAGTCCAAATTTAAGGTCAAATGAACATTAAGTGCAAAGAATTGTGGTTATAAATGTTTACCTTAGTATTAATGAAGTTAATTACATAGGCATCTTTAGTTGGGAATTTAATAAATCAGTTGACAAATTATTAAATGTTGGTGATCAACATTATAAACCATTCGTAGGGCGGTTTTTAGTATTTAGGGGTCACTCAAGAGAAATTAGATGATTTTCTCCATTTTTCATGTGTATTAATCCATGAATTTTGTGATAGGGCTTTCAGTCAATTTTTTCTCGAAATCTTTACATAAGTATCTGTAACAACCTAGGAAAGAATTCCAACAAGGGTATTTTTTAGCATTTAAGAAACGCTCAACAGGAATTAGGTAATTTTCTTCATTTTCTGTGTGTTAGCCATAAATCTTTTAATGATATCAATTCCAATTAATTTTTTCTAAGATACTTTATAGAACTGTCCATAATAACTTGAGAAAGAATTTCAATTGTCTCGACCTGAGCTATAGGGTATTTTTCAACATTTACGAGGCCACATAATTTAAGCAAAAATGTAATAATTTCATCATAGTTTAGTCAAACCAACTTTATATACCTCTTTGGTGTTCATAAAACTAACAAAGGGGAAAACGCCTAGAAAAAACATCTGACTACTTCATACTCGCAAATTATTCATTTCTCAGTTGAGTATTCTTTAAGAATCAACGTAGAAAGCGTGCAAAGATCAGAGACCTCTAGTTAAAAATGAACAAACCCTTTCCATCTGAGACCTCTAGTCAATGGAAGAGACAATTCAGTGTGGTGTGGCTAAGCTGAATAACTGAATCTGACTTTATACAGTAAATACACAAGATTTGAACTTATTTCATAGAGAAAGATTGTTTCAATCTTTTGAGATGAAACAAAAGCATATACACAAATTTCTATTATTCACATTGGCATGAAAAGACTGCCTATTGAACTTGACTATGGATAGATCTCTTCTACTATAAGATACTTATACTCCTTGCACAAAACTAAAGGAACATAATTACTCTCCAAGTAAATCAATCATCTCTTGAACCTAATACTGACTGCTTAAGCCCTTCAATTTTAGCAGCAAGCTCATCTCTATTCTTCTGCAGATACAATAGCATTTCAAAGCGTTAGAACGATAAATAAAGGTCAAAGATTCTCGAGATAATTCCTAAAAGATGAACCAATCAGAGAAATCGTTCCACTGTACGAGTCAATAATGAACTGCATTGGCATGTTGCTGAAACATGTCGATGAGTCCACTGAAATTAAAATTTTACAAATTCTGATTCATTTTCTTGGAATGTACTAATAGTAAGTAGTGCAGCCATTACCTTGAAAAGTAGATAACGGGCACTGAACCAGACAGTGTAGCCAAGACCGACCAATTCCAGTAATTTAGGAAACTGAAAAATTATACAATACAGAATCGTCAGCAATAAGGAAAACATTTTTTTTTTAAATAACGAAAAGGTCAATCTTGATAGAGAGGAAAGTACAAACCAAAGGAACAGAATCAATGGCTCCAACAATTGAACTTGTCAACCAAAGAGCAGTGAGAGCAGCACCACCAAATAGGATAAGCGAAGAGGAATCTTCAGGATCATACTGGAAAGTAGGAAGTCTTTGTGTCAACGATTGAAAGGAAATCTCAGATGTAGACAAGGCGACCAATACATATAATCAACAGTACGAAAAGGCGAAACAGTAGCAATGACGGTTAGCTTCTTCAGAAATTCCAAATTGTTACAAGATGACTATCATATACACATAGCTTGCAGATATCTTTAGTTTAAGCTACAAAAAAGTCCCGTATACATGTATCATTTGGATGTCGATAAGATAAACCGAAAACTAAATTCACCAGATCCTTTGTTAGCCTCTCTCCTAAGTCCTAAGCAAGCACTAAGCAGGACCATACAAACACAAATTCGAGAAGACAAGAAAATCAGTCACCTATCCCCAAACACTAGACACTACAAATGCACCAAGTACATTGCATAATGGAGAAAAAGAGCACTGCATACTTCAACCACAACCATATCATAAATCACAGAGAAAGGGAGGACTATGAGAAGAGGAATGAAGGACAGTATGATACTTAAAGAATAGCATGGAAGGTGAGGTTGCTCAGGTAACCGCTCAGAATCGACATAACTGCCAATGCATCTTCAAGCCTTGTGACTTTCAAAAGTTGAATTTTCATCACAGCAACCAGATTTAATACTAAATATTACATCTAATGAGGTATAATTTAGTGAAAACTGGGGAAAACATTAAAAAAATGCATGATGACCCTCAGAGGAAAATGGTCACAAAGTGTAAATGGGTAAACAAGTAAGCGAGAAATACCTCAACCAAATTTTCAACAGCAAAATCATTTGGATCCATCAGAAACCATCAATGTTTTGTTGAAACATATCTTGCAATTGAACATGTTTCACAAGCTTTATAAAATGAAGAATAGAAGAAGAAAGTGATTAAGATATGACTGCTCAGGTAACCGCTCAGGATCAACATCGCTGTTGACAGTTTCACTAAGTACAAAAACTTTCAACAGATTCTGAGTCTCATCACAGCAATCAGCTTTTGATAATACAAAAGCAACACTAACCAAGAAGAGGGTTTTTATTGAATAGGTTAGAAAGGAGGAGGATAAGAACGATTGAGCTTAAGGAACTTAGGTGCTTTGATGTTAGACTATAGTGGAGAAACTAGAAAGTCAACATCTCATTTCAAAATTAGGAGGGATCCTTTATATAAATCCTCTATACCCATTTCGCTTTCAATATTCAAAGGATTAATAAAAGAGAGACTTATTTATAGAAAAATGGGTTGCAATTGAACATGTTTCACAATGAAGATAAGAAAAGGAAGTGATATAATATGACTGCTCAGGTAACCGCTCAGGGTCAACATTACTGTTGACAGTTTCATCAAGGTGTCAAACTTTCAACAAGCTCTGAGTATCATCATAGCAGACGATTTTTCAACATCTTAAAAACATCAACAAACGAAAGAGAAAAATTAGGCGTATTCTTCTAGTATATCAAAGAGATTAAGGGATAAGAATTTACAAAACGCTGATCATGCTGAATGAACTTAGATGGCTTTGATATCAAGTAGTTGAGGAGAAAATAAATCAACGCCTCACTCCAGATGGTTTTGTCAGTTATTTGTATCCTATGTCTCTTTTCCGGCTATTATTGGCTGAAGACGCAGTGCAGTTCAACATCTATTTCATAAGCATTTGAAAATATAACTAGAAGAAGCATGAAGATATGACTGCTCAGGTAACCGCTCAGGGTCAACATCACTGTTGACAGTTACATCAAGGTGTCAAACTTTCAACAAGTTCTGGGTATCATCATAGCAGACGACTTTCTCAATATCTTAAAAACACCAATAAACAAAAGAGAAAAATTGTCTTTTTCTAGTATATCTAAGAGATCAAGGGAAAAGAATTTACAAAACCCTGATCCTGCTGAAAGAATTTAGGTGGCTTTGATATCAAATAGTTGACAAGAAAATCAATCACGAATCAACAATGCCTCATTCCAGATGGTTTTGTCAGTTATTTGTATCCTATGTTCTCCTTTTTTGCTATTTCAATATTTAAAAAATCACCACATTTAGACTGTTATTTGTTTAAAGATGCCTTGCAGTTAAACATGTATTTCACAAGCATTTCAAGATATGACAAACTAGAAGAAGCATGAAAATATGACTGCTCAGGTAACCGCTCAGGGTCAACATTACTGTTGACAGTTTCATCAAGGCGTCAAACTTTCAACAATTTCTGAGTCTCATCACAGCAGTCAGACTTTTGATAATAAAAAGACCAACCAGCAAGAAAGAGACAAATCAAGTATTTGGCTAGCATGTGTAAGAAAAAGCCCTGACTTGCTGTGGATTGAGGCATAGCAGTTGTTTTACATATAAGAAAAAGTGCATCTTCATAAACTGCAGAGCTTATATTTTATATGAACTTCATCCCTGTATTTGTGTCCTAGCTGTCTTGAGAATGAATCTGTGTATTGTTTAAGGAATTAACAATGTTTTGATTAACTTCCTTAATACTTTGATTTGTTGGAAATAATGTCCCAAATTATTTTTCTCTGAGTGGATCTTTTCTTGGAAACATTTCTCCGTATGGATCATTTTCCCTCTCCAGATATTGCAATATTAACATCTTAGTTCCTATTCTTTGGGCCTTATGATATTGTGTTTGCTGTACAGACAGACCATTGAAAGTATACTATTTGGTACGCCAGAGTGACTAGTCAAACAGCCTACACAGCAAATTGCGATATCCAAGTTTTACTGAGACAACAAACTAGAAGAAGATGGAACATACCTTAATATTTAGCGTGTCAAAGAACTTGGACAATAGCGATTCAAAATCCAAAGCAAAATCTTCTATTGGTGCTTCAGCTTGAACAGCTTTAGCATCTCTCTCTTCAACTTTGGGAGGTTCATATGTCAAGGGTGCATAAGCATCTGTCTCTTTGTCTTTACTAGAATTGTCAATTGGTGCTTCATTCTGAACAGCTCCATCAGCTTTCTCTTCGACTTTCGGAGGTTCATATGTCAAAGATGCATTAGATTCCATCTCATTGTCTTCTCTAGTATCTTCTTTCGGTGCTTCATCCTGAACAACTCCATTGTCTTTCTCTTCAACTTTAGAAGGCTCATATATCAAAGCAACATAAGGATCAGTCTCTTTGTCATTCCTAGAATCTTCTACTGGTGCTTCATCCTGAACAGGTCCATCATCTTTCTCTTCAACTTTAGGAGGTTCATATATCAAAGCCGCATAAGGATCTGTCTCTTTGTCATTTCTAGTATCTTCTATCGGTGCTCCATTCTGAACAGCTCCGTCATCTTTCTCTTCAACTTTAGGAGGTTCATATATCAAAGATGCATAAGCATCCGTCTCTTTGTCTTTACTAGAGTCTTCAATTGGTGCTTCATTCTGAACAGCTCCATCATCTTTCTCCTCGACTTTAGGAGGTTCATATATCAAAGACGCATAAGCATCTGTGTCTTTGTCATTCCTAGAATCTTCTACTGGTGCTCCATTCTTAACAGCTCCATCGTCTTTTTCTTCAACCGTAGGAGGTACATATAACTCATAAGCATCTGTCTCTGATTTTGATTTAACAGCATTATCGTCTTTCTCTTCAACCGTAGGAGGTACATATAACTCATAAGCATCTGTCTCTGATTTTGAGCTAACAGCTTTATTGTCTTTCTCTTCAACAGTAGGAGGTACATATAACTCATAAGCCTCTGTCTCTGATTTTGCTCTTATAGCTGAGCCTTTACGGTAAAATAATCCTGAAGTACAAACGGAAAACCATAATATGGCAAACTATCACTCTTCCACCTCCGTTATCTAATCAAAGTGTGGAACGACTCAACAAAACCAATGCCAAAAAACTAAACTTTCTTTTCTGAAGTCACTATTGGAGCTCTCAGACATATTACCAAAACTTAGCAGCAGCTTATAACAAAAGGCCATATTTTAATTTACAAAAATTTCACAGTTAATCTAAATATTGAATCTTGTCATTAATCCAAAAAACAAAAAACCAATTTGAGAACATTTATGAGCCCATTAAATATAGTACTTACAAAACGAAAATACGAAAATATTAACAATGTAATCGTCTTTATTTTTAAAACAAATTTAGAAATGAAAAAAAAAAAATTCAAGCTTACACCCAATTTATATAAACTATGTAACAGTAAATTAAACAGACCTCATTAACATTTGAACTCACCAAGCACAAAAAAATTATTTAACTTCAACACAATCTATCTAATAAATATAAAAACAAACAAGGGACTTCTAAAAATTTAAGAAACTGGGTAAAAAGCATTACTCTTTACTTTTTTTTTTAAAGCATCTTAATACAATTAACAGGAAATTTACTTTTTTTAGCTGGTATACATAGAATATACATAGATTATACACGATCATACACATACTACACATTCATCGGCTATTTTTTGTTTAATCAATCAATGGGTGGACAGTTCATTAAATGCTGAACGTACAGAAATTTAAAAAAAAAAATTGACCCACAAAGCTAAAAACCTTAAAGATTCGAAATACCAACCTGAATTGAAACGAGATTTTGGGGGTTTTTTGAGTAGGAGAGAGGGTCTCCATTGGAGATGAGCTCGATTAATAAGCTTGTAATTTGGAAGATTCGAGAAGGTTTGAGGTATGCAAAGCTCCATTTTTTTTCCTGTAATGCTGGAAAAAAAAACACTGAGGGGTTATGGAGAAGGTTAAAAGAAAGATTTGGAGGTTTATATAGGTGAAGAAGAAGAGGAGGAGAAGAGGCTAGGGTTTTAGCTTTTAGTTGTGGTGGTGGTGTTAATGGGCTCAACAAATCTTGGAATGTGAAGCAGGTGGAGAGAAATGAGTGAAACACAAACTGCTAAGGCCTTTGAACTTAGGACCACCAATCTCATTCTTTCGCTCTTTTTTTTCATAGGAAAAATTACTGAAATAGATAACATTTCCAAATTTAATTACAATTATTCTCTACCATTTAAAAAATTACTAAATTCTCTTTTTTCGCTATTTCGCTGATACATAATACAGATTTTTGCTATTTTGCTGATATATAACACAGATTTATAAACTATCAGTTAGTTTCACTGATACCTAAAAAAAATTAAACAACCAATTAATTACTGATACGTTTTTTAATGTTTTCAGTATATTAAAACTGATATAGTCTAATTTTTAATAGCTGATACACACAGATCATCAATAACCCTAAAATTCGCAATGTATCAACGCTCCTTTTTATGTATCGACGTCTACTAGAAAATAAGGAATTTTCTGTAATTTGATAAAAAGTCGATATAAATTGACATTATGCCTTAAAAGTATGGAATTTGTATAATTTATACTTTTTTTTTAAGTCGAGAATCTATCGGAAAGAGTATAAAGATAGGAATACAATTGAGGAATTTCGTATATAGTCATTTAAAAATATTTTAATTCTCTTTCATAGTTATATTTTGAGTAATTACATTTTGTAATTATAGTTATAGCAGTGTTTGTATAATTCGTGCAACATTTGTATACATTTGTATAATTCGATATACAATTCGCAATGTTTGTATAGCGTTAGTATATTTTTGTGATACAATCGTGCACAATATTTGTATATTCGCGATACAATTCACAGTGTTTGTATATTTTGCTATATAATTTGATTTGCACACAAATTTTGTATAAATCGCGTGAATTATTCAAACTCAAATTGTAATTACAGCTAGATGTTTGTTGCGAGTAGTAATTAATTCAAACTATAGTTATGTTAGCTAATTAACTCGTATATATTTACTTATCTGTGTAATTTTTTCAATATAATTTGCATATATCTTACTTTTTATATATTAATATACTGAATAAATAATTATTATTGTTAGTGTAAGTCAAAATCAAATTTGACTTGATATGTAAATTTAGGCATTTGTGCGGGATATAATAGTATATTCAAAGGTATGACCTAGTAATTTTAAAAGGAAAAATTATGTGGATAAACAAGCATATACTAGTTAATTAGCTAACATATAATTATTGTTTGAATTAATTACGGCTCGCGGCAAAGATCTATCTGTAATTACAATTTGAGTTTTGTATAATTTGTGCGATTTATACAAACGCTATACGCGATTATACAAAAATTGTGAGCAAATCAAATTATACAGCGAAATATACAAACATTGTGAATTGTACAACGAATTATACAAACGCTATGCATGAATATAGCGAAATATCCAGACGCTATACACAAACTGTAAGTTGTATAGCGAATTATACAAGCGTATACAAAATGTTGTTATAACTTTAGTTGTGAAATATAATTACCTAAATTATAGCTAAGGATCATAACTAAGATATTTTTGAGTGGCTATATATAAAAATTCTTCATTTTAAAATTACGTAATATCTGTTACTAGTAGGAGATAACATATATTTTATAGAATTAGTCGAGGGATACCACGATTATAAAATAAAAATTAACTTGATAATATAAAAATTCTTTTGCTTATAAAACATATACTAATTTATTAAACATCATGCATGTCTAATGTTTCAATAACATAAACATGACAATTGTGAAAAAAACAGACAAAGCAAACAAAAATTCCAACAAGGAAACAACAAATGATGAATTTGATACAACTCATTAGTCATGTGCTATGATACTAATTTTACAAGACAAAAATGTTTGATACCATCTTTTTCTTTTTTGTTTTTGAAATGTAATTTAAGAACTTCAACAACATTTTCAATAGTTACTAAACAAGAATTTAAAAGTAGTTTATCAAATAAATTTACTAAAGTAAATAGTATGAAGGAAAAATTATATAGTTACATCTTACAAAAGGGTAGAGTTAGAGTGTCAGCTACGAATTCAGTCGAACTCAATAACTTTGGTTCAAATTCTATATTTATATTAGAAAAATCATTGAATTTGTATGAATTGTGTCATGTAGAAGTGAAGATGGATGTTTGTCCCATTCAGGAAAGCAATCTTGTACCTCTTAGAAGCGTTGTGCTTGGATTCTCGATTGCTTAAAGATAAATGTAAAGGAATAAGAAGTTACGGAGAGTTAATAATTTCGTTTATCATTTTCTAATGACTACTGGCTTATTTAGATGATCTTAGAGGATTCTTGTCATCTATTCTCATCAACAATTAAAATCTCTTTCTCGTGATAAGGTTACTCTAGAAAATTAATAGTCTAGTTGCTACAATTGCGTTTTTGTTTATTGATTAGTTTCAATAGCTTACCATTTCTTTGAATCATATCAATTATCAAATTCAAATAAATAAACTGAGTACTTTTTAACAAATAACTTAAAAATAGAGTAGAGTATTATTAAAAGAATGAATCTCCTTCCCCACGTAAAAGTCGGTTCAATTACCTCTATCGATGGACTTTTAATGCTTTATTTTAAGTCAAATTCAAATTTAGAATTTTTTTTTGTATTTATTCCATTTTTAGTATTATATATATATATAATTATTATTTTTAGTATTATATATATATATATAATTTTTTTTTCTAAAATTTCAACTCCAAAATTGGAGAAAATGAGAGCTAGTGGAATCTGACTCTCATCCTTCTCACCTTTAAGCTCTATCCTCAGTCTCATATTTTATTGACCAATCACACCTCAACACCTCTCTTCTCCACGCGCTTCTCCCCTACGTGCACATCACATTCTTCCATTCTATCTTAGTTTTCATCAAGTCGGAATCACTAATTAATACTAATTTAATACAATTTTTTTTGGGTTGTTTTTTTCTTAGTTTTATTTTATTACAACTTTACGTAATTGATCAAATGATAAATATTCTTTTGATATAGGTTATGAAAGAAATCTTGGAGACTTAATAAAGTACGAAAACTTATTTATTGTGGTTAGTAAAAGACATTATTTTTTGGGTGGATAATAATTTCATAATATTTTACTAAATTTTTGTAATTATCAAGCTAAATTATTTGTATTTAACATTTATATCAGCTTAATAAATGTATATTTTCATATATAAGAAATATAATTTTTTTTAATGTAAATAAGGAATGTTATTAGATCGAAATGTCGCAAAAGAAAAAAAATATCAATATAATTTTGTGTATTAGTCTATTTTTTATGAAGATTTTGATTTATTATCAATATAAAGAGTTTTGGTGGGGCTTTGATAAATAAAATTTTTTAGTCAGTTTGATAATAATCGAGTGACATTACTTCTTTCATCTGAATCTAGAAATTAAGTTTTAATTGTGAATACATATATATCTTTAAAACACTAAAACAACTCTCATTATTGATGTCAAATCAAAAGCAATTTTCGTAATATCGATGAACAATATGGGAGCAATCTAAATCATAAAATAAGAATTACTAAAGAACAATACAAACATCGTGCTACTAGACAAAACACTATAAATATTGCATTACTTATAATGAAAATAAATATATTGATAACGAAACTTGACCGGCCCTATTTTTCCATTCCGTGACAATGACGAGATCACTCTAAGTACGCCTTTCGTTTAGAAACGTCATCATGGCGCGTACACAAAGTTGAACTTACACTCGCGAGTGGGAGTTACAAAAGGGCAAAAAAATACCAATAGCAATTAATACTTCCCTCCTACTATAAAATCCTCTCTTCGAACCGTTCGAAAAAGGGAAAAATTCAAAACAGCGAAAAAGAAAAATCTCCGGCGGAAATCTCTACTCTGTCACCGACGATGGCCTTGCCTGAAAATTTAACCCGAGAGCAGTGCTTGTACTTGGCGAAGCTAGCTGAGCAAGCCGAGCGATATGAGGAGATGGTGAAGTTCATGGACAAGCTTGTAATCGGGTCGGGTTCATCGGAGCTGACTGTGGAAGAGCGAAACCTCCTTTCGGTAGCGTATAAGAACGTTATCGGCTCACTTCGAGCAGCGTGGAGAATTGTGTCGTCGATTGAGCAGAAGGAAGAAGGTAGGAAGAACGACGAGCATGTGGTTCTAGTGAAGGATTACAGATCTAAAGTTGAATCTGAGCTTAGTGATGTTTGTGCTGGAATTTTGAAGATTTTGGATCAGTATTTGATTCCTTCAGCTTCTTCTGGTGAATCAAAGGTGTTTTATTTGAAGATGAAGGGTGATTATTATCGTTATTTGGCTGAGTTCAAAGTTGGAAATGAACGTAAGGAAGCTGCGGAGGATACTATGCTTGCCTACAAAGCTGCTCAGGTATATTTATTATTTGGTAAAGTAGTTGCCAATTGACTGTGATTGCCCTTTAGTGTACTGGGTTGTCCTTTTTGCTTTTAATTTAAAATTTAATCTACATAAACCTGGACTTGTTAATTCAGTTACTGTTGCATTTGTGTATGTATTAGTGAATGAAAAACTGAAAGTAATTTTTTTTCAACTTCGAGCATTTTGAATAGAGATGGAAAATTGAGTCTGCTAGTAGCTAAAAGATTTGAACTTTAAGCAGTTAGGTTTTGACTTTTTCCTTTCATGTGGATTTGCATGTATTGCTTTTCAAATTGATGGAAAAGTGTATTAGTTTTCACACAAGTTGAAAGTTCAAAGCTTTAGCAGTGGAGTAGACTTTACTAGGTTGAAATTTTATGCCTTTTGGATTGACTATGGTGGAGGGAAACTAAGTCAACTGTGGTGAACTTACGTGGTCCCCGTCAGTGCATACGCCATGTATAGGCAGGATTTTCCCTTTAGCTTTCAGTGCCTGTAGAGAGAGTATATTAGTGAATATACATCATTATGACCTGAAACGAATTTAGTCAGATTATTTGACTGATAAGTTAGGGCGTTTGGGTGGTGTAATAAAACTGAGAGCCAAGTTCCCTAATTTGCTCGATCTTTATTACTTTATTTTCTTGCTATTTTTTCTTATTTGATGTTGGGGCATCGTGGTAAACCCCGATGGTTTGCTCAGGAAGCTTAACAATTGTCTCTCATGTGGTTCTTCCATTTGAATTTATAATCTCAGATATGGGTTACAAATAGATCTCAGGTGGTTAGTCACACGTCTACACTTACTCTTACCGTTTTCATTCTTGGCAAGAAGTTGGAATCCCTTAGCTCAGTGACCGGATCTGTAAGAGGGGTCATCCCTTTCTTTTTCTAATTATAAAACTTCAAACAGTCAGCTTTCTTTGTAACACCCAATTTCTCAGGAAGAAAGGGCTCCTCTGATCTCTTTTTCAAAGATATAACTTTAATGTCAATCTCCTTTTGTCCTACACAAGGGATTCATATCTTCACTGTCTCTTTTAGATTGAGATGAGCAAATCACCCTATCAGCTATTTCACTTCGCCAATTCAATTTCTGTTTAATTTGTGGACAATATTACAAGTGCCCCACCTGCAACATTTGAATATTTCCAAGCATTAACTCCTTAGCAGATCTTTTTGAACATTTTTCAAGCACCAAAATCATCTTCTTGACTTTTCCAAGCGAAAAGGTATTCTCAGAGTTCTTCTGTCATTTGTGAGGAAAAAACAAAATCCTCTATTATCATTTTTTTTTTTTTAGAGAGATCATCCTCTACTGTTGGGTCTGTAAGCCAGTAAAAGGGGTAGTTTTGCTTGGTGAAAGAAATCATGGACTTATCACACAAATAGCTTTTCTTTGGTTGCTTTGCTTCATACCTCATCGTGTGTCTGATCCAACTTATATCAGCTGAAATCTGAAGTAAACTTTTCCAGCCTTTCCATCTTGATGTAAACTTTTCATCTCCCACATTAATGAACTGATATTTGGAATTTTCTTGATTTGTGTTATTTTCCTGTAGCAGAGAGCTGTCTCTATCACCTGCATAAAGTGAAAGTTGGTCGTCACTTGTGCTATTTATTTATTCATTTACTGTGATTGTGCTTCAGGACATTGCTCTCGCAGACCTTGCCCCAACACATCCTATACGACTTGGGTTAGCTCTCAACTTCTCAGTGTTCTACTATGAGATTCTTAATGCATCAGAAAAAGCCTGCAGCATGGCTAAACAGGTTAGTTTGTTTTCCTTCTATTGTGTGTTTATTTTCTTCTTCCTCCCACAGCAATGCTACTAATGACAGTGTGTCGTACCGTCTCTCGGTCTAAAGTGATAGCTCATACCTTATGCCCAGGCTTTCCTGTGCATTGTATATGTTTACATTTGATATTTTGCTAATACCCATTTAGAATCTTGGTTACAAATGCCATTCCTGTATATCTGAACCAATTAAAGCCCTGGATCTAAAGATATTAACTCTGATGTGCTAAAGTATTCAGAATTTTTCTTTTTTTATTTCATCTATTTTCTGTGTCAGGTCTGATACTAAAAGTATATGAGACATAACTCTTTCGGTTAGAAAAGAAAGAGACAAGTTTGTTACCGGGAGGTAAATAAACCTTATCTAGGTAGAAACCTGCTCATGTTATCTTACCAAGTTGTTCAGTATAATGCTTTGATCTGATTGGGGTTCAAATCCTTATAGTTTGTGCTCCACTTGGTTAACAGATGAAGCAGCCTCTTGATCTAATAATCTGAATCATAATAAGGATTTGTTTGAGGATATGTTTCATAGCTATGGAGCAAAATATCAAAGCTCCTCTGGTGTTTTCAATTGTGTTGCAGCAGTATGCATGTGAAGAGTTTATGGTTTATGGGGTACTATTTGAAGGGCCATTCGGGTGAAAGTGTAGCAACGCATAATGATCCCAAGTATGCTGGAACTATATAGTGCATAGAGTATTAGATTCTCCATTCACTAATGCAATCTGGGGTGGATATGAATATTTCATAATGAGAGCGAAAGGACTCCCCACTTTTGTGTCGAATTAGATGCTCCATTCACTATAAGTCGATGCTTGTTATTTGGTGTTCTAGTGGTGAATCAAGAATAAAAATGACTTTTCCGTAATGACTTCTCAAAAACCAAAAAAAATAATAAAAATGAAGGCATTTTTCTTGGTGTTTGATTAAGTAGTTTGAAATTTCATGCACAAATTTGTGGCAACTATCAAGGCTTTGTGAATTTAACGTATAGATCTTCGACCATGTGGTTGTGGTAAAGAAGTACTGCATCAGCAATGTATAACACACATATTCATTCTTTTGCTTAAAGCACCATATTATAGGTTACAAGTATGGGTAGAATCAACCGTTTTCTCCAATCCCATGATGATAACTTTGTCCCTATTTTTTCAGAAGAATAACTTCTTATTAAAGGCTAACATTACCAGAAATTGAGACACAGACATGAGGCTCATAAACCTTTTTAGTGTTTCCAGCAACTGCCTATAAAAGATAGATGTTCGTTCTACGTAGACAATTTCTTTTACAGTTTGATAAGAGGTTTCACTTTAGTCATTTTAGTTCTTTCGCATATAAAATGACTGCCAAATTTTAATCTAGGAGTAGTCTCGACTCTTGAGCTGATTCGTGATTCATCTTTTGCTTTGTTTGCAGGCATTTGAGGAAGCTATCGCTGAACTGGACACTTTGGGTGAGGAATCCTACAAGGATAGCACACTTATCATGCAGTTGTTAAGGGACAATCTCACTCTCTGGACTTCCGATATGCAGGTAGTTCTTTTTTTTTAATTAGCAAAATTGATTGAGATATTTCATGTTATCTTGTATATTTCCCCCGTTTGGTCCAATTGTGGGCGAGGAGTGACATCGTGGTTTGTACCACATGCTCTAATCCTCCACTGGATCTGCTCCCCTAGAGTACCCTCAGATCACCACACTTTCCCTTACTCATATGGATCGGACACCCATATTCATGAACCATACAACTTTACAAACCTGTCACATGAAATGCACCAAAACCAAAGCAACCCAACCCAGTTGATTCCGTCTTGTTTCATAGTCGTTTTGCTTAAACCGTTAGTATGTTATGGTCAATGCAGGAGCAGATGGACGAGGCTTGACATGAAACTGCTCCTCCAGGAGGGTGAGCTCAAACGTCACGACAACAGTCTGTAAAATCTTACATATGCAACTGAATAGCTTTTGTAATTTATATGTCCTGCTTACTTTGATGATTTTCTTGTTCAAAATTCTGTTTGATACTTATGATTTTCATCTTATTTCTCTAGCTTCCCTTTTGATTTTCTCTCTTATTTCTTTTCCTTTTTAGCAAAAAACCTCTTCTTTTCCCTGTTGTTTCACCTTCCACACCCCCCTAAAATGTTAAAAAAAAAAAAAAAGAATCTTGTCATCTTTGAGTTAAAGGTGTATACCATATAGTATATTAAAAATACGGAAAAGGGTCAAAATTGCCCCTGAACTATGCAAAATAGATTACTTATACCCTCCGTTGGATTTTTGGACCAAAAATATCCCTGCCGTTATCTTAAGAGACCACAAATACCCCTCAAGGGTTAACAACACACATGTGGCAAGCCATGTGACACTAA
>JBCEWC010001682.1:0-39200 GCA_038996855.1 Solanum aculeatissimum | reverse complement strand
GATTAGATATCACAATAATTCATAAAAGAAAGAAAGTAAAATAATAACAAAATGAATTAATAATTAATTAAGACTTTCTCATTGTTTAGACGTGCATTTAATAAAGTGTGTCAAGTTTAATGGACCTTTTAACTGTTAACTCATAACAGAATAGAACAATTAAATTCTTGAAGTTACTTTTAAAAAAATAAAAAAAATTCATAACCTTTTGAAGAAATAATTAGACATCACATCTTAAGATGTAAATTTAATTAATTATTATTTTTTAACTTTTTGATTGTACAACCATTAGAATTTTCTAGAACTTGGATTGATATTTTTGAAAAACTCATACATACTTTGCATATGTAATAATTACTTTAAGCTTATTTTTTAATTAATTTTATAAAAATATCCTTGATTGTCCTATTTATGGCTTTTTAAATAATAAAATAAACATAATAATAAAGAAACTTTCTAGAAAAAATTAATATATAGAATTTGTGAAGTATATTTAATCACGTAGAGTGAATTTAGAGGACAAACATAATGCAAAATATATAATATTTTAATAAATTAAGATAGAATGACAAATATATACTTGATTCTTCATGCTTCATCTTTTTATTGAAAGATGCTTCTAGCATTATTTATTTTTCTTCTTATCTTTCTTGGTAGATTTTTATTAACATGTGAAATTGCATTTTTATCATTAGTAATCATTCATTTTATATTTCTGTATAACTAGTCTTATTGTACACGTTTTGTGCGTGATCAAAGCGTAGGTGTATCTCATCTGGTAACAAACATTACACAGAAAAATTAAAGGGAAAATTTCATATATATTAAAAAAAACTAATTAATTTACAACAAATATAACCCATGTTTTATTTACATAAAAAATAGCCCCAAATCAGCGAAACTATAGATGACTATACAAAATAGTTTGTCAAAAGTTATAGAAAGTATACACTACTATACAATATATATTATTTATACATGAGTTATACACTAAATATACATTATGATACACAATATACACTGACTATACAAGTCTATACATTTTTTTTGTAATTATTTTAAGTGAAGCATCCCTCAGTGTAATTATTTCATTTAATTATGAACTTATAAAAAGATAAATAATTCACTACAAAAGTAATTTTGATAAATTATTTATTTATAAAGGTCTTATATATCATGGTAAATTAGAATTTTCCTTAGTGGTTGTAGAAGAAATAAAATTCTATTAAATAAGGAAGATTTAAGAGTCTTTCCAAGGTTATAAGTCTTTATTTTATCATTTATTTCCATATATTTTAAAAGTCAATATTATAAGTATAATTAAATAAGAATTTTATAGACATGGTAAAAAGACGATTTTGTCTAAAGATAGTCTTTTAATGAAGGGCAAAAAATGCAAACAACAAAACTTGTGAAGAGACGGAGATGTTAGTTACTAAATAAGAGAAATTTTTAAATAATGAAAATTTATTAGACTCAACTAACTAAACAAAGGCCATAATATAATTTGAATGAAGCAAGTTAAGTTGACATAATAATTAATATTATTTTCTTCAAATTCAAAAAGTGAAAAATAAAGGGAAAAGAATATGAAACAAAGAAAGTGAGTGTATAATATAAGTAAACCTGAGAATTAATTTGAAGTTCGGGACAATGCGCAAAATAAGAAGATGCAACCCAAATTGTTGAATGATTGAGACAAAGAGCAAAATAAGAAGATGCAACCCAAATTGTTGATTATTGATTGATTGATGAATCAAAAATTGAAATTGATGTGTTTTTATAGAAGTAGATAAGTCATAAATCAAAAGGGAAAAAAATAATATTTTATTATATTTGGGACAAAACCTTTCATGATATAATTAGGATTCATGGTCAAATTAGAAGAACTTTTAAAAAAACTTGTTTTAAACCAAACATCATTAACATGTTTTTCTTTTTCTCTTAAAATAAGAACATTTCCCTTTTTTCCCTTAAAACAAGGAAATTGTTTTTTCACACTTGCCCTTAAAATAAGGAAAAAACTTTTTCTAACCAAAGCCGGTTTCATGGCTTTCAGTTTTCCCTAAAAAAAATATTATTGGTAATTATTATTTCAAAGTTTTTTTTGGCGATTTTATTTGAAAAAGGGCTCTTTGCCTAGGGATTTCACTATAATATGAAAATCTTGTCCATTTAATTTTTATTACATTTAATATTATTAAAATAATAATAGAATAGTATAAAAAATACGGTGAAAAGACGATTTTGTCTAAAGAGGAGACTTTTAATGAAGGGTAAAAAATTCAAACAACATTTGTAATATGAGTATAATTACAAGTTTTTCATTAATCGTCCTCAACTTGGCTCTTCTATATAGTAGAAATATAATCTAATATGTAGCCATTCATATAATTTCAACTAAAAATGAAAAATAAGGTATTCTATTTTTATTCTTCTTTTTTTTTGAGTAAAAGTCGATGAGGGGCTGCAATTTTTCCATTCAAGAATGTATTCAACTTTCTTTTTCTTCTCTTTTTCTTATGTTGTCGAATTGAAAGGGAGTGAGAGGTATTCTTCGAAAACACTTGGACGATGATATACACAAGATTGAGAAGATGAGATGTGATTTGAAATGTGAGCAAAAATCATATCAAAAAATGTCACTACGATGTATGTAGCTAAGTTAATTTGATGTATACATAGGGTATAGAGCTTGCATTTAATTTGAGAATTGACCAAAAAAAGAAGGTATCCTCTACGAAGGCATCATGTTTCAGATTCATCAAGTATTATTATGATCATCAAAATTCAAAACACTTACAAGAGCAGTATTTTGTGGAGTACTCTTCCTTACCACTAATCCAACCATAATCAATTAATTTTTCTAGTATTGAACATGAGTATATTGTAGCACATTGTAGTATTTGATACCCTATGCACATTTCCTTGAAAAGATACTTTATTACCATCCAAGAGCTTAGCATGATAACTGTTAAAACTATTTCCATTCTTCATAATTCTTCCATGACTTATCTACCTTGCTTGAATAATAGCTCCACGAAAATGAAGAACCAGAATAATGTCAACTATTCTTTCTGGATGGCTGTCCAGATAGGAGCACTCAGTCCTCTCTGTGAATTAACTTGAGCATTTCTGAATCGTGCAAGGAGTTCTCAAGTTGGTCTTGCAGATTAATCAATCATCTTCAAACCACTGGTTAGTTGTTCATACAATAGCCACAGGAGGACACCAATTATAGTGTCTCTAACGAGGTTTCTGAAGATGGTAGTAGTCCAGCCAGAGAGCCCCCCCGAAGGATTCTTCCCAGCTAGATCTCGAAAGCGCAAGTTTCCTTGATCAGACACCAAGGAATATATTACTCCATTCATGTGGCCCTTCCCAATGATTCCGACAACTTGCTTACAGTTGTTCACAGCTTTGCTTCTCTTCAGAGACCAAGCAAGAAACTAACGGAACAATCACATGGAAAAACAAGAAAGACTGTCACTGGCAAAAGGGGAAAAAGGGTTTGATCTAAATGGTTTTAAAATCAATAGACAGCTGCGGAACTATCTTTTACTCTGCAAATAATATTACAGATAAATCAATGAAATAGCAGTTCTCTTTTCAATTTGATCCTGAAAACAGTGTCGTTCATTTTTTTCATGATATCTACCAGTAAGAAGGCTGTTTGCCAGTGAAATATTTGTTCTGAGTTACTAGAGACTGTTCGTGTGGAAGAGCAACTAACCGTGTCACGTTCATGTAGGAGTGGCTGCAGAAGTGATGGATATGAAAAGCTTAATTTCTCATAAAGTTGAAAGCTACTATCATCAGAACTTGATTCCTGCCACAACATAGAATAAGATGAAAATAGAATCAAGAAGAACTAACAAGATAGAGGTCACCATATTGGATAGAACGTATTGCACATATAGTTATCGGGATTAGTTGCCCCCTGAAGAGAGGAGACAACATGAAAAGCTCTTAAAATAGAGTAATAGACAAAAATAAGGTTAAAAAATCATTTTCTTTCCTTTTTGTTTTGGCTTTTTTTAGGTGGGATTGGCTGGAGAGGGAGGGCTGGTCCTTCAGGCATTTGAACGCTAAATCATTTCTAAAGCAGGCAATTGTTATGACAGCCCATGCACCAATTAATCCATTTTGTAATTGTTATTTTACACAATACGGACAACAATCCATGTATGTAATCCACTTAGGTTTCATCAGCCTATTAATTTGATAACTGAGGTCCTATACTGATAGACATATTTGTATGGCTAGAAGGATGATTATTAGTCTTTTGTATCACATTTACATATTATAAATACCTCTTGTAACTGTTTAATATATCTATCAAGATAGTTATTGTTTCATGGTATCATCAGATACCCAGGTGCTCTCGAACTCCTTTTCTCCTATGTATCATCATGGTTTCATCTACATCCCTCGGTACTCAAACCTCTTCTTCCTCTTCCATGGCTACCATTCCCGTTGCACCTCCTATTCCAAATTCCGTTGTTTCTGTTTCTAACATCAAAAACTTGATTTGCACCACTCTTGATTATACAAACTACATGCTTTGGAGAGAGTTATTTCTTCCCGTATTTAAAGGAAATGGTGTCTATGGCTTCATCGATGGAAGTCATCTATGTCCAGAACCTACTCTAATCATGGAGAACGGAACTTCGACTGTTAATCCAATTTTTCAACAATGGGTTCAACTTGACTCCATTGTTTTGTCATGGATACAAGCCACAATTTCTCAAGAGATACTTCAGGCTATTATTCGTCCTAACAACACTCTTACTGCTCGCGAGGCGTGGCTACAGATTGAACGTCTTTTACATGATCATACTAGTTCCCGAACTCTCCAACTTAAGGTTCAATTTCATAACCTTAAGAAAGGTTCCCTTTCTATTTCTTATTATGTGCACCGCCTCAAATCCATTGCACACGCCTTGACATCAATTGCTAATCCTATCACTGAGTCAGATCTTGTTCTCCAAGTTCTTTCTGGCCTACCTACCAAATATCTCTCTATTAGCACTTCAATCTCTACCAGAATTCCACTTCCTACTTTTCTTGAGACCAGATCTCTTTTATTTCTTCATGAAACTCAATTAAATGGTCTTTCCTCTGCCGCATCAGATTCTTCTACTGCTTTGCTAGCTAAACAAAATTTGTCTTCTCAAGGATCTGGACGTGGAAGAAATTCTAATGGTGGTCAATATGCCAATGGTGGTCATCGTAGAGGCTGCAACAACAACAACAACGGCTACCATAGAAATTATTCCACTGCTCCTTCCCAATTTGCTCCACGTCCAAACGCTCCTTCAATTCTAGGTCCTGCACCGCACATTAGTACTTCTCCTTTCTATCCCAGTTATCCAGAAGCGCCTTCTCCTTTTCAATGGCAATTATGTTTTCAACCTATTCATATTGCAAGAGATTGTCCATCTCTTGGTTCTAAAGCACTCTTTTCTGATCTTCAATCTTCCTCCTCTGTACATTCATATATTTTGGCAGGAAACCCTCCTTGGTATGTTCACAGTGAACCCTCCTTGCACATGACACCCAATCCTTCACATTTCTCTTCTGTTAAGCCCTATAATGGTACTGATCCTGTTATGGTAGGTATAATGGTAATCAACTACCCATCTCCTATACTGATAATAATACTTTCTCTACTCATTCTTCTACTTTCTCTCTAAAAAAATGTTTTAGTTGTTCCAACTCTTTCTTCTAATTTATTAAGTGTATATGAATTCACTTCTGATAATAAATGTTCAATTGACTTTGAAGCTTTTGGTTTTTCAATTAAGGATCTATCATATTCAAATAAGAGATATAGCTTGCAAACGTTGATGAGTAACAATATCATTAGTATCCAGATAGATTTCATAGACAGGAGAGGGAAACCTTTAATGCCTTTGTTGATAGGTCAGCAGATGAGGTTATTCCGCCAAAGACAGAAAGTAGAAGGCTCATCTTCTCTTTCCATTTTAGTGAAGTCCATGCTCGTTCAAGCTGACAACATAAGTGAATAACAATAAACTTTCTGCATTACATGTAACTCTGCAAGACCAAATTGTGCATCTGAAGTCATCACAATCGTTCTTTCTAGTAATCGAAAAGTAACTTTACCACTCCATAAAATCCAAAAGTATACTAGGATAGGAAATTTGCATTAGGCTAAGTGTAAAGTGCAGCATACAGTTATTTCTATTGGCCGATCCCCCAATACAATCTGAGCGCCAATATCCTCAGCAGCCTTTCGGGCAGCACGGAACTGCAAACAGAAACAGAAAGCTTCACTAAGTCTTTGGAAAGATCTTAATTGTTAATGAGGAACATCTTCCACAGTCCACAGAACTACCTCATCTCCAAAGGGATGATTAACATTTGAAGACATTTTTGAAGAGAAAAGTGCCAGCAAGACGCGTAATGCCAGAGCAGTTTGACCTCCTATCCCATCAAATAGCTAGCTTTATAAGTCATACTCCGAAAGGGGAAAGCATACATTGCATATAAAGCTAAAGGTTAATAACTACCCAAGTTTATGCTACGACCAACAGCACCGAAAAATCCAGTCCCACTCAAAGAGAACATGTTTGATTTTAAGGGCTGATTGAGATCACTATCATCAGAAGTGTACATGATGCCGGCCCTGAACTCTGCAACAAGTGAAGTTAAGCAAAAATGGAGATTGAACAAGTTTATGATCACACCTGTTGTAAATCAATTCCCAGCTAGAAGAGTCAAGAATGGCAGAGTCATAGGTCATGGAGACGATATTGGTAACCCCATAGGAGTCATTTGATTCAAAGACAAATAGTAATGAGATCAGTTACACTGACATTATTTCTCATCGATTATTTGGTTTGTGGTATTAAAATTAACATGCATTACATAATTTCTAAATAGTACTACTGAATAGCGCATATAAGTAAAAGAATAGTATTAGAATTATTAATATCATGTAAAAGAATAGTATTAGAATTATTAATATCATGGTTAACTATGTATAAGAATAATACGTACTGAATTGAGTGTCTAAATAGTACTGATATTAGTTGTACTAGACTTTAATTTGCAACCAAACATCGTAAGTACTAAATTAAATACCCGTACAATTCTACCTAATACACACTAACAAAGGACCCCATGAAGAGCAGCTTTTCACGAAAGAAGAATCAGTTGTTCTTGTTAAACTGGCAATTATACAGACCAATTAAGCGTTGAGCTAGAATTTTATTACATTTTGTTCAGATATAGCTACTTGCCTGCTTCTGCAAAGCTCCACAACGACATTCTCCGGCCTGACAGTACGTATGACCCTTTCAACATCCCCAGCCGATTCCATAGAAAGATGGTTCGTTCCAATCAGCCAAATAGCTTCTGGTTCCACAAACTCGCTTCTCCATGATGGAACAGGTCCAAATTGGTTCTTCTTGATGAGAAACAGAGTTCCATTATCAGCCAAATCGAGCAATTCCGGATGGGTTTCTTCAATAGCATCCCGAGAGGTGCGGAAAAACTCAGTCTTGAAATCAAAGTTGAGTGGTGGTGGCTTTATGGAAACTCTGCATTGATGAAATTTAGTTCTGATGGATTTAGAGTGAGGGGGCAACACTGGGAAAGGAGAATTTAGGATACTCATGGCCTGATGAACAAGTTTGAGAAAATTGGAAGCTGAGAGATGAAAATTGGAAGCTGAGAGATGAAGTGTAGCTCAAATGGCTGCCGGTGTGACAACGTAGCAACTTTTCATCCTCTGCTTTCATTTCAGCCTTTTCGGAATATATCCACCACCACCACCTCTCAAACTTATTACTCTTGTTTCAATTTATTTTAAGAGAGAATTACGCATGTCTTCCTTCGTAATAAAATTTTATTATAACTGGCAATAATTTTTTATTAACAAGCCCGCATAAGATATTTTACTTTCTTATCGACTCTCACTTTCAATGGGACTAATTTTTAATTCAAAAATCATTTGAAGAATTTACCTTTGATATTAATCTCAATTGACTTGTTTAAAATACTCATGTTATTATTTGTCCGTTTTGATGATTAACAAACTTCTGGTCAATATTGTGCTAAAAAGATAAAATGATTATGTTGGAATACAGATGGAATCTATAGTTTTCTTTAGTCATTGTTGTATTCTGTGCTAAGAGTCTTTGTAAGATCAATTTCCTAATCTATAAAGGATTTTTGATCATGATATGTTTGTCGTTTGTAGTTAGGACTCTTGGTTTGTTGTGACCTTGGAATCCTTGGGTAGAAGTCTACATTAATCAAGTGTGGTTGTAGTGTAGGCTGCTTGTGTGTTTTGTTGGTACTCGAAGTCTTGTAATAGTGTTTTTCCAAGCTGTGGGTGGAGATGGGTAGTGCAAATAAATAGTTGGTTGTATTTGACTACATTGCTCTTACATCTTAGTGGATTTTGATGTTTTGAAAATCCTTTGGGATAAGTCGTTGTTGTTTTTCCCTTGAGCAAGGAGTTTTTCCACGTAAAATCTTGTGTTCTTGCTATTTGTCTTTATTATTCTATTTATTGTTATATTGGTTGTGTGTCAAGGGACCAGGTCCCTGATTGTAGTGAACACATACGTTACAACAAGTGGTATCATAGCAGGGCTCTCTAATTGTTTAACACCTAAAGAGATTTCTATGGAAAATGTCTGCTCCACTCAACTTGGAAGAAAGACAATCATCTACTAAACCACCCAGGTTCAATGGTCAGTTCTATAGCTGGTGGAAGATCTGGATGCATGACTTTCTTATGGCTGAGGACAGTGAATTGCGGGACATTGTCTTAAATGGTCCATACATCCCTACTATTGACGTTAAGCCCAAGACTCGTCAGCAGTACAATGAAGTTGACAGGAAGAAGATTGAGAAAAATTATGAAGCCAAGAAGCTGATTGTGTATGGAATAGGTGCTGAAGAATACAATAGAATTTTTGCATGTGAGTCAACCAAGGATATATGGGACTGCCTCGGGAATGTGCATGAGGGAACTGAATAAGTCAAGGAATATAAGGTAGACATGCTGACTTCTCAGTATGAGGACTTCATCCTGGAGGAAGGGGAAACCATTCATGATATGTATACTAGGTTCACCTCTATAACCAACAACAACAATAACATACCCAGTAAAATCCCACAAGTGGGGTCTGGGGAGGGTAAAATGTACGCAGACCTTACCACTACCTCAAAGGTAGAGGTTGTTTCTTGGAAACCCTCGTCTCAAAGGTTCACCTCTATAACCAATGAACTCAAATGTTTGGGAGAACCCACCAGTCAAAGAAAACAAGCCAGAAAGATTCTAAGAGTCCTACCTAAATCTTGGGAAAGCAAGGTAGATGTCATCACTGGGGCCAAAGATTTGAAGACCCTCACCATGGATGTGCTTATTGGAAATCTTCAAACTCATGAGATAAATAAGCTACACGACTCAGCAAAAAGGGACAACAAAAAGAACAAGTCCTTGACCCTAAAGTCTGATCAAAATGATGATGATGAGGATGGGCTGGATATGGCCTACTTGACTCGGAGATTTCGAAAGATTGTAAGAAGGAATAATGGATTCTTTAAAAAGGGCAACACTGGTAGAACCTCAAATAATGTAGAGTTATGTCTTGGGTATGGAAAATCAAGACATTACATCAGAGATTATCCTCAAAACAAAGCTGAGTTGTAACGACCCTTAGTATAGGATCCTAGAAAGAGTAGAAAAAGTTGGATCGAAAGTGCAAAGGGCCAATCCACGAAGCTTAATTAACAGCTCATGGTTTGACCACGAGTCGTAGACCAGGCTCGTGGAAAGAAACTTTAAGAAAGAAAAAAAGTTTGTAAGTGTTGGATAACTCACGAAGCCATTTACAGCCCATAGAATAGTCCATGGCTCATAGAAAGGATCATACGTAAGTATGCCAAATATGAAGGAAATTTGGAGTTTCTAGAAGGTGATCCACGACTAGAAGCATGTCCCATAAATCCATGCACGTCCCATAAATATGCCTTCGTAGAAAGGGACTCAGAGAAGTGATATTTTGCTAAGTGTGGAAGGACTCCACGAGTCCAACCACGACTCGTACTTTGAAGGATGGCCCGTAGGAAGAGGTTTCGTGGTTAGGATTTGGCAATAGTTTCTGAAGATTGAAAATGGAAAACAGGACGATCAGGACCACAGTCCATGGTTCCATCCACGACCCGTAATCGGGGTCTCATGGTTTCGTTCTGGCAGTTTTAATAAAGGAAAATTTCATCCTTTCCGCCAATTCGAATCCAAAACTACATCATTTTGAGTGATCCTTTAGGCCTAAACCAGACCTAAGATCCTTATTCTTTCTCTCATTCTTCCATTCTCAAAATATCCTAAGGCAAATAATACTCCTTAGAAGACAAGAACAAGCTAAGAAGGCTAAGGTTTCAAAGGGATTCTTCCATAACAGTAAATTCCTTCTTCCTAGGATTCATCAAAGGTATGTAAGTTGATTTGTGGGTCTCCTTTCGTCCACAAAGTCCTACATAAATATTTTACCTTTTCTTTAAGTTCTTTCAATGTCACTATGCATGTTAATGATGATTTCATTATGTTTTATGATACTACATATTTTCAATACTACCATATGATGTTCTACTAAGTACTTTTATGTATTTCAAGTTAATAGTGATGACCCCAATAATGTGGGATCAATAGTGAAGTGTCGTCTATTTTACATATTTTGAACAAGCATATTCTTCCATGATTTTGCATGAATTGCATGTTTAATGATGTTTTAACTTATGAATATGCCCACTAAGTTTCAAGTCAAGTTTTGCATGAGATATAATAAAGATTAAGGCACAAAAATAAGGTTTTAAAGTTATGATTTGTCAAAGATATAAGCATGTTGACAATACCCTAAAAGATGTTTAAGAATATCCCCAAGATGAAAGGACAATGCTCACTTGGTGGTTCCTTAAGTTCGAGCTACTCTTGATATTGCTACTTATGATTCTACTGTCATAAATTAATTAAATATATGTTTTAAAGATTCTGTGGGATGACTTAGCACTGAATGAGGCATAGAGGTAGGGTTCGGTAAGAGAAACCTAGAAGCAACCCTTTTTCCCATTAACTATGTGCCACCATAGGAGCCCTTGTAAGCTAGGCTAGTGGATCCACGTAGGCCATTTATGTTATATGATGATGTATGCAAAGTGACGAAGTTCCACTTGACAAGTGGTCTTCCTGTGCCAATATAGAGGGTTATGTTGAATTCCATGTAGTATCTCATATGGTCTTATATGTCAGTTATGGTCCGCTCCCACAAGGTTTATGATTCTATGGCATAGTTCCATCACATGTGTTATCTTTATGCATTACATTTACTCATATTGAACAATATTCCTTGTGCATTCTTAAGCTCATGTTTACGTTACCTTTATCGTCCCATGCATGTGAATCCTTACTTATGAATGATGGCATTACAATTTCATGTTTGCATTGCATCTCCCATACTTAGTACATTCCAAAAGTACTAACACATATTTTTCCTGTATGATTTAAACATGTAAGGACATATGCTCCTCCATCGACTCGTGGCTAGTTTTCTGACATTCAAGACTAGTGTTTTTATGGTGAGCCCTTAGTTCGGGTCTCTATCAATTTTCATTCTTGCTACGTATTTCAGACATTGATGTATATTTTGGCCCTTTAAAGCTTTCACATTCTATGTTATTAACGTTTGGAGTCTTTTATTTTTGATTAAAATTAATTGATACCCATTTCGTCCATCCATGGTCTAGTTGGTATGATTTTATGGATGATATGTATGATTTGCTTTTAATTTTACTTCATTTTCATAATGATGTCCCATAGACCCTTCCCCATTTAATTTCATAATTTATGGGTTTTTATGCCTATGAATGCTTGGTATATTAAGATGGCTTGGATGGAATGCCTTTGGGTGTCTCATTCATCATGTGACAACTAGGCCCTAGATCAAGTCATTACATAAGCACAAGGACTTCATTATGCCTAGAAACGACATACATAAGGACCAGGTTCCAGAAAATACATAAGAAAAGTTATTGCTGACTTAGTGGTAAAGAAGGCCCTAGCTGTTTGGGGAAACACATCAAGTGAATCTGAAGAGTCAGAACAACATGAAGATGCCTCCATGTTAGCACTACGGGATGATGATGAAGTTTTCAACAATTTGTTTGCCTTCGTGGCAAATTCTGATGATGAAGTTGAGGATGAGGTAACTTTGCTTGATTTGAAAGAAAACCTGGATCTTTACTCTATAAAGAAGCTAAAAAAACTTACTTGTGTGTTAATTGATTCACTGTGTGAGTTGACTGCTAAAAAAGATTTCTTAAACAATAACATTGATATATTTCAAGATGAAAAAACTATTTCAGCTCTTTAATTGTCTAACCTAGAAGAAAAGAATTTAGCTTTAGAAATTGAAAAGATTGAGATCTTAAAATTGTTAGAAGATGGATCAAAGTCTGACATTAAGCTTAAAGGTTAAGTCATTAATGATAAACTGCTCTTGAAGAAAGACTAAAAGAGTTTGAGTTGAAATTGATGATGTCCTTAGAAAGAAATACTAAACTAGAAAAGGACTTAGTCAAGTTGAAGGATGAATTAAGTAAGTCACTCAAGTAGGCAACCTCCTCAAAACTCCTATCTGAAATGACTAATCAAAGGAGCAATAAGAGAAAAGGCCTAGGCTATGTAAATAAGATTGACCTACATTATAGTCCTCACAAAAAGTATATATCTATCTCAGACAATTTATTATGCCTGCATTGTGGTAGAAATGGGTATGTAAAGGGAGACTGTGAGATTCTAAAGGGGACCTTAAAGAAGCAACAACTTCCATCTTTTGTTGAAAAATCTGTGAACAAAAATGCTTATAAGGACCAGGTCCCAGAGCTGGCAGAAGTCATAGAAAACTTCCCTCTTAGACTAAGAAACATTTGATTATGCCACTTTCTACTTTTTCAAAACTCAAACTAGAATGGTTCCCAATACTAATAAATGAGTCCTGTGCAAGAACAGTCTGGAGAAAGCAATCAGTGTTGATTCATGGACAGTGGTTGCTCCAAGCTATGACTGGAAGGACTGAAATTTTTCTCTCCTTGAAAGGGTTACAAGGGTGTAGTGTATCCTTTGGAAATGGGAAGAAAGGTTACATTTTGGGGATTGGAAGAATTGGGAAATCTCTTGAGAACTTTATTAAACATATGTACTATGTAAATAGGTTAAAGTATAGTCTTCTAAGTGTGTCTCAGATTTGTGATAAAGAGAATGAAGTGAGGTTCTTGTCAGATAAGTGTTTTGTTACTAATTTTTCAACTAAGGAAGTAATACTCATTGCCAAGAGATGTAAGAATATATGTGTGGCTGACCTCAGTTCTGCTCGTGGTGACAATTTAACCCGTCTTAGAATTCAGGATAAGACAAGTGATTTAGGGTACAGAAGACTGGTTCATGTTAGAACTTCTTTATTGAATAAACTGGTTACTGGGGACCTGGTTTGAGGACTTCCAAAGATTAAATTTTGTAACAATAAAGTTTGTGATACTTGTGCCAACGGGAAACAAACTAGAAATTCCTCCCAATCAAAGAAGGAAATGAGCACGTCGAGACCACCAGAACTCATCCATACTAACCTCTATGGTCCAGTAAAGGTGCAAACTAGGGGTGGTAAAAGGTAAATTCTAGTTATGGTTAATGATTTCTCCAGATTTAACTGGACCAACTTTTTTAGAACAAAGGATGAATCGGCAGATGTGTTGATAGCTTTCATCAAGATGATTTAAAATCAAACTAGCAGCAAGGTTGCAGGGATCAAGTTGAACCATGGTACTGAATTTGAAAATTCCAATATTGATAGTTTTTGCACTAAAGTAGGAATTCATCATAACTTCTCAACAGTAAGAACTCCACAGCAAAATGGGGTGGTGGAAAGGAAAAATTGAACCTTGGTAGAGATTGGTATAACAATGTTGATAGATTTAAGATTGCCTAAAAAATTATGGGTTGAAGTGGTCAACACAGCATGCTATGTTATCAATAGGTGTTTGATCAGGTATATTAAAAATAAAACTCCCTATGAGTTGATGTTTAATCGAAGGCCCAACATAAATCACTTGAGGGCATTTGGATGTAGATGTTATATGCTGAACAATGGGAAGAAGGAACTTAGTAAGTTTGACTCCAAAAGTGATGAAGGTGTCTTTGTTGGATACTCTTCAAACAACAAGTCCTACAGAGTCTTCAACAAAAGAAACTTTGCATTGAGGAAAGTGTGCATGTCATATTTGATGAATCTGGAAAGCTGGAACACATAAATGAAAAGGATGACTCAGAATTGGAAGAATTGCTTCAAATACAAAGAGACAGTATGATGCATGATCCGACAATAGTTACTCCAACTCAACATGAAGATGAAGAAGAGAAAGGATGATATAAGTTAGAAAGAGCTTGAAGGCTACAAATGCTGAAGTTATGAGACTACAACAACAAAGACATAGTGAATTGGCTAATGAAAGAGGTCTTGATCCAGAAATTGATCCAGGTCAATAGTAAGGAAGGGTATTTGGATGAAAGCACAAACCATCACATCCTTTGGACAATCTGTTTTCTCCTTTGGATTTTGGGATTCAAACTAGATCTAAGACAAGAAATCTTAAGTCCTTATTTGTTTTTTCTCTTCTATAAAGCCCAAAAATGTTAAGGAAACACTCCTTGATGTTGACTGGGTCAACTCTATACAAGAGGATTTACTTCAGTTTGAAAGAAGTCAAAAGTGACATTTGGTCCCAAAAATCCTCTTGACAGAACCATTATTGGGATTAGGTGGGTCAACACAAACAAACTGGATGAAAATTGAGTCATCAACAGAAATAAGTCCAGACTAGTTGTTTAAGGATTCAATCAAGAAAAGGGAATAGATTATGATAAAACATTTCCCCCTGTTGTAAGAATAGAGGCTATCAATATCCTTATTGCTTTTGTTGTATATATGGAATTCAAGTTGTACCAGATGAATGTAAAAAGTGCATTTTTGAATGGGTATCTCAAGGAAGAAGTTTATGTGAGGCAATCCTCTGATTTTGAAAATGCTGAGTTTCCAGATCATATGATGAAATTAGATAAGGCTCTCTATGGGTTGAAGCAGGCTCCCAAGGCCTGGTATGAAAGACTCTTTGGTTTTCTACTTGCTCATGGATTCAAGAGAGGAAAAATAGACAACACTCTGTTTTTGAAATTAAGGGGTAAAAATCTGTTAATTGTTCAAGTCTATGTAGATGATATAATCTTTAGTGCCACCTCTTATTCACTCTGCAAAGAATTTGAGACCTGATAAGAAGTGAATGTAAGATGCATATGATAGGAGAACTCAACTTCTTCTTAGGACTACAAATCAAGCAAACTCCTAGATGAACCCTTATTAATCAAGAGAAGTGTATCAAGACTTGATGAAAAAATATCACATGATAGAGGCCAAGCCAATTGATGCTTCCATATGAACAAGTTCAAAACTAGATGTTGATAATCATTATCCCAAGGTGAATGAGATAATGTATCATGGAATCATAGGGTCTCTACTGTACCTGTCAGCCAGCAAGCCTGATATTGTCTTCGATGTGGGTATGTGTGCTAGATTTCAAGCCTGTCCTAAAGAGTTACACCTAAAGGAAGCAAAAAAAATTCTAAGGTACCTAAAAGGGACAAATAACTTGGTACTTTTCTATCCAATGGGTGATTCTTTTGATTTGGTAGGGTATGTAGATGTTGATTTTACTGGGTACATGGTAGACAGAAAAAGTACATCAAGTATGGCTCATTTTCTTGGTTCCTCACTCATCTCATGGGGCACTAAGAAATAAAATTTTGTGGCATTATCTATTGTTGAGGCTGAGTATGTGGTTGTTGTTGCTTATTGCTCATAATTGTTGTGGATCAAATAATAATTAGAGGACTTTAGAGTCCTGACAGATACTATTCCTTTGTTGTGCAATAACACTAGTGCTTTAAACATGGCTAAAAATCTAGTGCACCATAAAAGGACAAAGCACATAGATGTGAGGCATCATTTCCTAAGGGACCAGGTTGAAAAGGGAAACATCTACATGAAGTTCTGCAAGATAGAAGACCAAATTACTGACATATTTACAAAACCTCTAAGCAAATACCAATTTAAAAGGAACAGGATGAGGCTAGGACTGATAAAGTTGAGAAAGTCTGAGTAAACCCAGTGATCCACTCATCCCAACCTTGGCTAAAATTTATGGGTAGGTATCTGAAGTTTGTTGCACAATTATCTCTGAATTCAATTTTTGTGTCATACATGTATACATGCATAACATCATCATGGATGCTAAATTAAAGTTAGGAAAATGTTTCCAGAAATTTTGCAAATTGAAAGGGACCTAGTTCCTTCTCAAAGGTTAGTATTCATTTTATAGCATTATTAGTAATCATTAAAGATGTCAGAAAGGCCACACGTCTCTTCCCTATTTACTGAACCGTTGTCTTATCAGTATTTGTCCTAAAAAGATATAACCCTTCAGGGACCAAACACGCCATTTCATATCCATAAATTCATAGCTTTTCACCTTTTTGAAAATACTTCTTCATTTAATTTCTTATTTCTCTCGTATTGTTCTTGCATCTCAAAAATGTCTCACTCCTCTCCTCAATTTGAAAAACTTGCATCCTCAGACACAGAAACTCCCTCCTCTCACAAAATTGACACTCCTCCTTCAACCAACATTCACATCCCTCTAAAATCAGATAAGTTGAAGTCCTTAGTCAACCCCAGTTCCCCCACCCCTACTGACCCTTTTGGCATTAGGGGCACCATTTCTCCACCATCCTCCTCTACCAAGGATGGTAAACTTATATCCTTATCTGTCTGTGAGAGTTCTCCAGAACTCACTCATGGGGCTCTAGTTTCCACAAAGGATGTGCCTAAAACTCATGACCTTAAAGGAGTTCTTACTGAAGATCAGCCAACCTCCTCACAACTAGGTACCACATCATCTGCTATGCCAAAAAAATGTTTTGAAGGAGATTTGCTAGTGTAAAAGGGAAATAAGTCTAATATTCTAGCAACAGGAGAAGAACGGATTGTGCAAAGCTTGACAAAAATGAAAGGGGAAAATCGTTTTTCTCAAAAAGAGGCTAAGTCACCTAATTTACAATTAGTACTAGCTTATCCTCTTTTTGATCATACCCATTAAAGTTCTGTGCAGCCTGTAAATATGGTTGAAGGTGATGAGGATGATGATGATGAGGAAAATATACCTTTGGTTTGGAAAATAAAAAAGAGGATTGATGGAAATCTACTAAAACAAGACTCAGTCGGGGCCAGATCTCTAGGTCGGTTGAGAAAGAAAAAAAAGTGATAGATAAAGGTAAATAAAAGGTACCTAATACAACTCAAGCAGCCAAAGTTTATTTAACTAGGGGCACTCAAAAGAAACTTCTAAGTGATGTTATGGTTGCAAGCAAGTTCAAGACTACCAGAAAGCATAAAATAAGAGTAATTTAAGTACTTGAGGAGGAAGAAGTACCAAGTGAAAAGGTAATTGATGTTACAAAAGATAAGGTTGACATTGATACTAAGTCAGATGAAGTTATTGCTGATTTGAAATGAAGTACTGGAGACACAAAGATCTATAATAAATGGTTAGTGAAGGAGTCGAAGGGAAGAAGTAAAAGATAGAAAGAAGAAATTAAAACCAAAAAGGATGAATCTATTTTCTATGAGGGACCAGGTTTGATGAGCAAAAAGGATAGGATTGAAAAGGTACTACGAAAATAGGAAAGGATTCAAATTCTTGAGAAACAGAAGGTACTCAGTGGGAGAGTGTTTGATCCTGAAGCTAAAGGAAAGCATGAGATGTGTGTTCTAGTTGATGTTATAGTTATCCAAGGTTGGGATCATCTATTTGAGTCGCATGTTCCCATTTTGCGTAAATGGGAGGTTAGACAGTTCTATTATAATATGAAATTTACTGAAGATGGGGGTTTTGATACAACTATTGGTGATGTGGATTTTCATATAATAGAAGAAGTGATGGGAAAGATTTTGAAGGTCAAAAGGGAAGGCATCAAAATTCTGTATGATTGTGCTCCAACAAGCAAATTCATCCTGGAAGCAGGAAAATTGCCAAACTTAACTGAGGCTGGTGTGTCTAAAAAATTCCTGAAAGACAATACCAGTTGAACTTTGAGTTTGTCAACAAGTCCCTATTTCCTAGGATAGAAAAATGCACCATTTCCTACACTACTGATCGTTTCCTTATGGAAGCCCTAAGAAAGTTGGATGCAATCAAACTCTAAGGCTAACGATGCAACACATGCACAAAATTATGACAATAAAGGATAAGAGGCACGAGTTGGCATATGGGTATTTTCTTAATCAAGTTTTTGAGGATTTTAGGGTGCGAGTGAAGAAAGGGGTACTAGGTACCATAAAGCAAGAATTCTCACAAACCACTTTGGTGGAATGTGAGTTAATTAAAGGATGGGTAGGTAACAAACTAAAATCTTGGGTCTCAAACCTCATAGTTCAGCAGGATATGCTCAAGCAGCAGGTTGAAGATTTGACCATTGCAATCACTGCTAAGGATGTTGAAACTGTGGCATTGCAAGCTCAGATTAATCAAAGGCTGCAAGAGGGACCTAGTTCTGAGAAGATATCTAGGTTGAGGATTGAAAATGTCAGGCTTAATATGAAAGTGAAGACCCTCAACAACTCCTCCAAGCCCATTAGGACTCCAATGCCAGAATGACCCTCCTTCTCCAATCCTTTGCCCCGAAACTATCTGTTCCTTAAATTTGTTCCTTCTTTTTGTTGTTTTCTTTTGTGTTTGGGCCAATCTGACATGTTTTGTTGATTGTGGTTTTCTGTATTCTAAATACTTTTCTTTGTAATCTTGATGGCTAAACTATTTTCACTACTTTAATCTTATGCTCATATGATTTTTTATGTCTATGTTGCCCAAGTGGTTCCCTCATGTGCATATAAAAGGAACATTGTAAGAGATAAAAGGTGACTTTTTGAGAATTAAGGTTTTGTACAATCAAATTCCTGAAGTCATTTTCACCTTACTCAGAGATATATAACATCAACACTAAAGGGACCTCATAGACGGAGTGTATAATTTTCTTTAGCCATTGTTGTATTTTTTGCTAAGAGTCATTGTAAGATCAATTTCCTAATCTATAAAGGAATTTTGATCATGATATTTTTGTCGTTTGTAGTTAGGACTCTTGATTTGTTGTGACCTTGGAATCCTTGGGTAGAAGTCTACATTAATCAAGTGTAATTATAGTGTAGGCTACTTGTGTGTTTTGTTGGTGCTCTAAATCTTGTAATAGTATTGTTGCAAGCTATGGGTGGAGAGTGGTAGTGGAAATAAACAGCTGGTTGTATTTGACTACATTGCTCTTAAGATCTAAATTGTTTCTCCCTTGAGCAAGGAGTTTTTCCACGTAAAATTTTATATTTTTGTTATTTGTCTTTACTATTTTGTTTACTGTTATACTGGTTGTGTGTCAAGGGACTAGATCTCTGACTGTAGTGAATGCATACATTACAATAACTTATTTTTCATCTTACTTCATAATAAAAGTCTACCATTGCTAATAATAAATTGTTATTAATTTTTCTTTCACAAATCAAGTAAAGAATTGGTATTAAATTATTGTTGAAGCTTGAAAATTCAAAGTTTGAAAATTATTTTTTTTACAAATAATTTACTACGAGTGGATAATATAGTAAAAGATTGATTACCTATTGAGGAGACTACATATTAGAGATGTCAATATGGACTGGTCTAGCCTGATCCATGATTTAGCTGGGTTAGGCTAAGATTTTTAGAGCCCCAAAATGAGAAGGAGCTTTTTATGTTACACTTCAATAGAATAAATTTTGTAAGGATATAATAGATCCTATGATTGATCAAAGGTGTTGGATTTTATTTTCTCATCAATCCACTTTTTGTTTAAATTTTTTTTCTTATCAATGAATAGATCTTTTTACTTGTATGACTTAGATATCTCATATTTCTCAAAAAATGATTCAATTGATAGGATTTAGTATGAGATCGGTGATCTGATGAGATTGATATTCCAATCTTTCTTCTGAATCCACACATGGTGGATTCACAATCCACTGCCTTGATCCACTTGGCTACATTTGGCCCCTCGCCTACTGATATTCCATTTGCACATTATTTAAATTTGAAAACAAAAGATTCAAGTTCAAATAGTTCTCTTTTTTCTTATTTATTGTATACGTCAGGAGTCCATTGATGAGAAGGGTCTGGGGAAAAACTTGAACTCAATTCCTACAGTAATTAATATGAGCATAATTAAAAAATTTGGGGAGTTATACATTTGTTTATAGATAAGTGTCACCCAAACTAAGCCTTACATGTGACACGACAATTAGGATTTCCGAAGAAACCCCAACCAGACCTCTTATCATATCAAGTATACATAAGGTAAGTAAAATAACAATAGGAAGTAAGTGGAAGGTAAATCTCAAAATGTAAAGTCTGAGGATAAAGGAAAGCTCATGTTCGAACAAACAGACTTACACATCTTTATCTAACATGCCTTTAGTATCAAAGCGGGGGCATAGAACAAGCCACTAGCTCACCCAAACAAAAGTAGTAAAAGAAGTCCAGCATCATAAAGAACCTAAACTCAAATGGCTTGTCTCTGAAGGTTAAGGACTTACCAATCAAGTGAATCAACCTTCTATCTAGCCATGGGAGTGTGTAGGGTGATCGCCAAACTCTACTTTATAAAACAATGCAAGCAAAAGAAGTATGTGTTAGTACTTGAAATATACTAAGAGGTCATTTGGTATAGTGTATTAGCAAATATAATGCATGCATTAATTTGATGTATTAGTAGTACCATATTTGGTACACTTGCATTAGTTATGCACTCTATTATTTATTAAGGTGTATATTACTAACACCATAAATTTCTAGGTATTAGTAATGCAAGGGGATTTAATAAATGCATTAGCATGGTTTAATACCAAGTGTCCCTCAAAACCTTTTTTTATATCTTTTTCATCATAAAGGTGGAGGGTATTTTTGTAAATAATTGTTTTACGCAATCCATGCTATTTTTAATACATCAAACCAAACAATGCATAAAAATACTGTATGTATAATTAATGTAAGCATAACTAATACATACATTACTAATGCAAGAATTATTAATACACTTCATAACTATGTGAGTAATGTAATGGATGATATCATAGTGTACAATTGACCAAGTTAAGAAACATGGTAAGTAGAATCTTTGAAGCATAATAGTAAAGCTTGAACATGATCAAAACATTTTAGGAACCATAACGAAGTCATGGGAGAACATAAACACTACAATGATAGTCATGAGTAATTATAAGAAATCACGTACTTTGTAAAATATCATGAGTCTTAATAAAAATCATAATCATAGTAAGAATGATAGATCATAATGAAATATACCAAAAATATTTGAGAAGGTCATAATTCAAGGTGAGGAGAACCATTAATCATGTGAGAGAAACCTTTCACCTTGTGAGAAGTATCATTAATCATAGTAGCAGACACCACGAGCACTGTCAGAGCTACCATTAACCGGCATAAACTATGTGAGCTATAACATGGAGTTCTGAGGTTGCTCCTTCACTAAAGGAAAGGGAGAGACTACTTTTCAAGATAGACTTTGTTATTCCTAAGTGGATCAATTAAGCTTCATGAAGGATCGAGCCTCTACTATGGGTGACTCTCTTAATTTAATGACCTCGAAGGTCATTTTTGGCATTTTTGACTTAATTACTATTATTTCCTTTTTGAAAGTTATCTTGGATCATTTTTGATCGATTCTAAAAGTTGAATTTTTAAAATCTTGTAAAAAGTTGGAGTTTGGCAAAAGAAAGAGTTTTCAAAGACTTAAAGTTGGAAATTTTAAGTTTTGAGGTCTTTTTGCATTTTGAGTGTCAGAATTTGATTCTGTCAATTCCATCAGTTCAAGAATGCCAAATCTGGTCCAAAAGAACTTGCAAAACTGAATTTGGAGTTAAAACAATGATTTTGGACATAAAGTTACCATTCTAGTTCATTTTGGATCATAGGTTTGACTTTGGTCAACATTCAGAGTTCGGGAGCTTGTGTCAAAATTTCATCAATTTCAGTAGTTTCGGGTGATGAAACTAATGCTAGAAATGACTTTGTTGTAATTGTTAAAGCTTCCATGAATATTTTGCGTTTTTGAGTCTAAAACTAGTTTAAATTATCTTTCTCGATTTTGGGACCACAAAGATCCTGAATTCAAATTATGACGGTTCCATTGTGTTTGGATCATCGTTTCTGGTAGGATTCTATGTTTGATTTGTTTTCATGGGGTTCTAACCAAATTTCCAAGGGTCCAGTTCGTAGTTTTTTACAGTGTTGTGTTGCTAGTGCGTTGCTATTTTTGGTGCATCTGGCACTAGTACTCTGCGTTCGGCCCTCATTGGACTGTGTTCACAGAGATCCAGCAGCCAGACCTCCGCATTCGTGGGGTTACTTCCGCGTTCATGGAGGGTTATTCCCGTCTAGCTTCTACGTTCGCAGAGCATTGCACGTACCTGACCAGTGAACAATTTTAAAGAAGTGATTTAAACCCTTTTCACCATTTTTTGACATTTCAAGCTTCATTTTGAGAGAGAATTTTCAACGTTTTGAAGGCAAAGTGATTAGGTATATTCTAACCTATTTCATTTATTTTCATTGATTAATTATGTTTTTGACTTCTAATTTTGGGATTTTAATGGTGAAATTTTTGAATTTTGAATTCCTAAACTTAAAATGTTGATTTCTCCCACATCTTAACTCTATTTTTTAAACTGTTTTCACCGTTGAATTCCTTATTTTGTGGGGAATATTTTCACTCATTAATTTTCAAATTTCAACTACATTTTTTGGCATGAGATATTTTACCACTTTACCTTTTTTCTCTGAATTAATTGATTTTAGTGTTATTAGATTTAGTATGTGATTGTGATATTATATTTGAATAGATTTTGGTGAGTTGGAGTAGTGTAGAAGGGGGAAAGCAAAAATTTCAACTTGATTAGAGACTTTATTTGAGGCAAGTGCACTTCTAACCTTTTGTTAAGTGTGCATGAACCTTGTATGCTCCTCTATGTATGTAAAAGAGTATTTTGGGGGTAGAATTATATTATCTTAGGCTTGTCATGATATTTGGATTTAGGTGTTGTCTTATGTAATATTCTCTTGATTATGGATTAGTTGTGAATAGTAAGCTATACTTGAACTTGTGATCTAAATGTGGGTCCGTGTTACATAGGACTGTGTATTACTTATTGTGTATATCGAAATAATGTTGAGGTTGTGACCATATTATAGATATTTGTGTACTTGTGACTACTTGGGATTGATTTGTTCAAATATATGATTCATGTGGACATCTTGCATCATTTCATTATCATGAACATATCCATTGTGCATTTATTATGTGCTTGCTTGATGATCCATTATTGGAAATGAAAAGCCGAAGAAAAATGGTTTCGACTAGTGAAAAAGAAAAGAAATGAAAAGTCAAAGGGAAATGGTTCTGGCTAGTGAAAAAGAAAAAAAAACAAAAGGAAATGGTTCCAGCTAGATATGAAAGTTATTGCCGAAGGGAAATAGTTCCAGCGGATACATACTCCATGTGTGGCCTTCATGGGTTTCGATCTAAGGTTATCAGTGGATGTGTATCGTAGGACAGACATGCATCACGGTATTTGACATTTCATTGCATCATTTACATTTCATCACATCCATTTCATCTCGCATCATTTTATTCTTCCATATATTCAAATATGTGATGAGTATGGAACTGAGAATATCTATACATGTATATATGTTTCCTTGTCCTCTGTTACTTGAGAGTTTTTTCATTAATGATTTTTTATACCTGTTAGACTCTTGAGGCATCGTTCTGTGAGATGCTTATGTGTATATTATGAATATTGTCTATATTGTGTTGAAGCTTTTCTGAGTGTAGGTGTGTAGTTTCGGCAGATTATGGTTGGGATTTAAGGAGTTTCTTATGTTCTACATTGCGTTACTTTAGGTTAGTTCCATTTCGCTGAGTACCGGTTATTTGGTGCTCACCCCTTGCTACATTTTTGTAGGTTGTGAGCCCGGTCCATCCATCTAGACTCCTCTCTTTTGGATCGACCTTCTGGATTACTTGTGAGGTAGTTGCTTATATCTTCAGCAGGCCTTTGAGGATCCATTTTTATGTTTTGTTCTATTTGAGGACTAGACTTTATGACCTATATTTCATTTGAGTATTCTATACATAGAGGCTTGTACATATGATACCAGTTCTTGGGATGGTTGTATTTCATTTTCTTCCAGGGATGGTTGTATTTTATTTTCTTCCGCTTATCTATCTTATTAGACTATTATCTTTCATTTTTGTTATTTTGCTTAAGTTGTTGGGTTTTGCCTGACTTGCCTTGGTGGGTTAGGTGGATGTCATCACACTCGGATTTTGGGTTATGATAATTTGGTATTAGAGACCTAAGTTTATTTGTCTCACATGTGTACAAGTCCAGTCAAGTAGAGTCTTAAGGATCGATGCAGAGATTTCTATTTCTTATCCTTGAGAGGCTATAGAGATTGTCAGGAAATTATCTTTTTACTTCATTCTAATTCATTTGTGCGTGATTTTTTTAAGTGATGTGTGTTTGTATGTCCTTTGACAAATGGCGAGGACCGGAGCTCCCGCTGCTTTAGGATTAGGAGAGGTTGACCCTGATGTTGCTATTGAGACCCCAGCTAAGGATAGGGGTCGTGCATGCCAGAGGACGATCTAGAGTCTGGGGCTGAGGATCCGCATCGGTGAGGGATTATGATCGGGATATCTCCCTTGAGCCAAGTTTGTAGCCTAGACAGGAGAAGGCTCCACATGAATTTGTTGCAACACCTTTGTTTCACGATACACTTTTGAGACTTTTTGGGTGTGTTCGAGACTTTAGGGTATACTGGTAGCCCAGTTAATACTCTTGGTACTTCACAGACTCGAGTGGGGTTCAGCCTCGAGATCTGCAGTTGGCCCTTGTGGCCTAAGTTCAGGTGGAGCAGCTCTTATTATTGAGATTCCACCCGTTGTTGCCTTTATTGATGATGAACAACGTAGATACGAGAAGTTTAGAAAGATGGAGCCACATTAGTTCCAGAGTGGCAAGACTGAGGATGCGCATGAGTTCCTGACTACTTGTAGAGAGTTTCTTGATACTGTGGGTCTAACAGATACACATGGTGTGAGATATGTTACTCTTCAGCTCCGTGGGCTAGCCATGGAGTGATGGAGAACTTATACAGGATCTCTTCCACCTGGGTCTCCTCAGATGACTTGGGAGACGTTCTCTGATGCTTTATATGATCTATTTTTCCCTTGGACTATCCGAGAGGAGAGTCGATTGAGATTTGAAAACTTGAGGTAGGGCACCATGATAGTTTTAGAGTATGAGGTTCGCTTTTGCCAGTTGGCCCATCATGTTATAGTTGTACTTCCGACTGAGGGAGAGAAGGTCTACCAGTTTATGAGAAGGTTGATTTATTCAATCATATAGTCAATATTCTGGGTAGCCACGGATGGAGCTATCAATCAGTGATTAGTGCTGCCAAGAAGGTAGAGTTGATGCAAAAAAGGAGTTTAGGGACCCCAAAAGGGTCTGTACTTCGGGACAGTACTCAGGTGCCTCATTATGGGGCAAAGGTATGGTCAGAGGAGGTAGTTTATTTTAGCACCATGGGGTTCATGCGGCCTTGCAAGCTTCGGAGGGAAGACGAGGTCCTCGTGATTCCTATAGTTCAGGAAAGTGTTCATTTGGTTCCCAACAGAGGCCTACAGAACGAGGAGGCTACAACATCCCTCCTGCTCCTTCACAACAGTGGTCCACCCCTAGATCTTTCTAAGGGTGTGGATCTCCTGATCATTTGATTTTCTAGTGCCCCAGGCAGACTCATTCTGGACAGTACTCAGGTGCCTCATAAGGGGGCAGAAGTAAGGTCAGAGGAGGTAGTTCATTTCAGCACTGTGGGGTTCATGCGGCCTTGCCAGCTTCAGAAGGAAGACGAGGTCCCCGGGATTTTTATAGTTTAGGAAAGAGTTCATATGGTTCCTAGAAGAGGCCTACAGGATGAGGAGGCTACAACATCCCTCCTACTCCTTCACAACAGTGGTTCACCCCTAGATCTTGCTATGGGTGTGGATCTCCTGATCATTTAATTCATCAGTTCCCCAGGAAGACTCATTCTGTGCCCCACATATCATGTGTGGATCTCCTGATCATTTGATTTGTCAATTTCCCAGGCAGACTCAATATGGGCCCCACAAATCATACTCCGCAGCACCTATTCGAGATTCGACACCACCAACTAGAGGTTCAACCCCATAGACTAGGGGTCGGGTAGAGGTCAGACTGATAGAGGTGGATGTACTGGTGGTAGGGGAGAAGGTGATATTTCTACTTAGTCAGGTGGTAGGGGTCAGCTTCTATGAGTGGAAGTCGAGGTGCTCATTGTTATGCCTTTCCAGGTAGACTCGACGCTGAAACCTCAGATGTTGTAATCACAGGTATTGTTCCAATTTTCCATCGCCCTGCATTCATTTTATTTGATCCTGGCTCTACTTACTCTTATATGTCTGTTTATTTCTCCTTAGGGTTTGAGTTGCCTTGTGATTCCATGTCTATATTTGTTCATGTTTCGACCCTAGTAAGAGAGCTCTTAGTAGTGGATCAGGTATACCGATCCTATCTTGTTATGAGAATGGGTAGATTTGATTATGCGGGATATGGTAGATTTTAATATTATTCTATGTATGGTAGATTGTGTTATTCTTGATTGTTATGTCAAGACTGTTACCTTAGTTATGCCAAGTAGACCAAGGATTGAGTGGACTGGTTTGAAAGGTTCCTATTCTAATAAGGTGATATCTTATATTTGGGCCCAAAATTTATTGATCGAGGGTATTTGGCTTATTTAGATTTTATTCATGATATTGTTGTTGAGTCATCTTCTATGGAGTCCATTCCAGTGGTTGGTGAGTTTTCGAATGTGTTCCCTACAAATTTACCGAGAGTTTCTCCTGATCAAGACATTAATTTTGTTATTGACCTTGAGCCCGGCACTAAGCTTATTTCTATCATTCCCTATTGGATGGCTCTAGCTGAATTGAAAGAGGTAAAAGAACAGCTTTAAGATCTATTGAGTAAAGGCTTTTTGGGGTGCCTCGATTCTATTTGTTAAGAAAAAGGATGGGTCCATGAGGATGTGTATCGATTATAAACAGTTAAACAAAGTGTATGTCAAGAATAAGTACCCGCTCCCTCGCATTGATGATCTATTTGACCAGCTTCAGGGAGCTGCATTATTTTCTAAGATTGACTTGAGGTCTAGGTATCACTAGCTTCGTATTCGGCCATCAGATATTCCCAAGACAATATTTTGGACTAGGTATGACCATTATGAGTTTCTTGTTATGTCTTTTGGTTTGATTAACACCCCTGCAACATTTACTAAGTTGATGAATGGGGTATTCTGGTTGTATCTGGATTTGTTCGTGATTGCATTCATCGATGATATTTTTTTCTATTCCAAGATCAAGAAGGACCATATGAGACACTTGAGGATTGTGCTCCAGAGGCTTAGGGGGAGGAATTGTATGCAAAATTCTCCAAGAGTGAGTTTTGGCTATATTCAATACCATTCTTGAGGCATGTAGTGTCCAAGGAGGGCATTCAAGTTGACCCAACAAAGATCGAGGCCGTTTGGGGTTGGACTAGACCTACCTCAGTAATAGAGATTTGCAGTTTTGTGGGCTTGGCTAGTTCTTATTGTTGTTTTGTTCAGGGTTTCTCCACTATTGCAGCTCCACTGACTAGACATACTCAGAAGAATATGGTATTTCATTAGTCCGATGAGTGTGAAGAGAGCTTCTAAAATCTCAAGTTATTATTGACTACAACTCCTATTCAGACATTGCCATAGGAGGGTGTCGATTTCATAGTTTATTGTGATGCTTCGAGAGTGGGGCTAGGTGGTGTGTTGATGTAGAAAGGGAAGGTTATTGCTTATGCTTCTAGGAAGTTGAAGGTCCATGTGAAGAACTACCTCACCCATGATTTGGAGTTAGTTATGGTTGTGTTTGTGTTGAAGTTATGGCGTCATTACCTTTATGGAGTCCATTTTGGTCTAATAAGAGGAAGGTTGGTTTGGATTTTCCATTTTGAGTTTGTGCAAAAAGTCATTTTAACTTTAAAGTTTGGCCTAGTTTGACTTTGGTCAACATTTTGAGCAAATGCGCTCTGATGAAAATTCTATCAGCTCGATTAGCTTTAAAACATTGAGTTTGATGTAAAACGACCCTTGGTTGGGTTCTCGAGGTACTTGGAATGAGTTTTTGGCCGTTTATATGTTTTATGTGTTAAACGTTTGAAAATATCGATTTTGGTCAACATTTTGCTGAAATAACCTCCGTTGAAAAATTCATTGAGTCTGAAATATCATTTTCAATTGGGTAGCATATTCTCTTTGTGTTGACGGAGTTTTGAATGAATTCTGACCCTCCGTCGAGCGAAATTCCAAGTCCATAGGTTCAGCACCAACTGATCTACTATTGCAAACCCAAGTATTCATCGCATTCACAGGTCAGGAGTTGTGATCATGGAGGTTTGGATCCTAGGCTACTATGATCATGGGCTTCCTGCCATGTTTGCAAAGGCTTAAGGAATAACACCATCACGATCGCGATGTTTAAATTGTTGAGACTATGTGATCGTGAGCTGACCTCTGCGATCGTGAAGAACAAGTTTTATGTGTACTAAATTATATCAGTCTCGATTCCAGCAGACAAGTCCCATTATAGGACTTTATTATTTTCAATTTTTGAAAGCAATTTTACACAAAATTCAAAGATTCTTTTTCCAGTGAGTTGATAATTCTTGTAGGGACGGTCCAACAAACTTTAATCCTTCTTAATCTTTGTAACTGTTGTATAATTTTTGCCTAATTCTCTCATTATGGTTTAGCTAGGGCTTGAAATGGTTGGGTTATTTTATCCCCTTTTCGGTGCTCAAAATGTACCTATTCTGGGGTACAAGTTTCTTGAGCCGTTTGAGACCTTGTGATGGAATTGATTTTTTTTATTTTATGCACAGGTTCCAATGTCAAACTTTTGACCCGATTTAAATATGAACTTAACTATAGCAATATAGGTATCATTAGTCTTGCCTTGACTAGTTATTTGGTAATTTAATAGAGTGAAAATATTTGGAGACAATTTGGAAGGATAAAGCTCTGTTATAACAATTTTGACTTCAAGGTAGGCTACGATCTTCTTCTTTTAGACTCGGTTTGGATTGATTTTATATAATGTGAGTATTACATATGATTAGTTGGTGGTTTGGTAGAATTTCACTGAGTTGAAATTATGGAAGTAATTATTAGTTTGGTAGCATGAATTGGGTGGAATTCTGTTGAAATGATATGAAAATATAATTCTATGAAAAATGCGAACCTTGGTATATTATTTTTGGAATATATCGATATTTATAGGATTTTTTATAGAAAGGTGATTTTGGCATGCATATTGACAATGTGTTGTATATACATAAATGATAAGCTCAAAGTATAATTCCGTACATCCCATAGACATACTTCCAGGGTACAGAATTATACATGATAAGCTCGAGGCTATTCTAGGTGACCCGTTAGACATATTTTTTGGTTACCTATTTATACTTGATAAGTTCGAGGTTATTCCGGGCAACCTATGGACACACCTTTGGGTTATTATACCTGTATTTGATAAGTTCAAGGTTAGTCTGAATGATCCATGACTACGTTTTTGGATTTTTACTCCTTATGATACCCTATTTTAAGTTGTATACTCTTGTACATTGCCAGGTGTTAGTACGAATCTAGTTTTGTGGTACTTGATTTATTATTATGGATTATTAGTATTGTTTTTCCCTATGTCCTGTTACCTAGTTCTTAGTTATTCCTATGTTTATTTCTATTAGCTTATCATCGTGCTATTTATTTTAAATATTATCTTTCTGAACTCGATTGGCCTATGATGCCTTCTAAGTGCCCCATATTTTTGGTACTCATGTTGCACTTCCACATCATTTTGATGTAGATCCCAATTCGAGCCACCTTCAGACCTAACACCGTATAGTGGTGAGCCTCTAGCATATAAAGGCTGTTACTTTTCCCTCTTTATCTCTTATTGTATTTTGTATTTTAGACAGTCAGATTTCTAGAGTTGTATATGTATATTTTATCAATTTTTTTACTTAGTAGCTCTTATGGTGATACTAGGTCTGGGTTGGTGATCTAGTGTCAATTTGCCATTTTTATTACATTCGGATATTTAGCATATTTTGTATCGTATTGCACACTTATGCTTAAGCCATATTTCTTGGTTACATTATCCCTTTTCCTGCTTATTGTTATTATATTTTACATTTCAATTGTCTTCCGTAAATTTAAAGTCATGGATTGGCTTGCCTACTTGGGGGTTATAATAGGCGCCATCATGATCTAAACTCAGATCATGATAGAGTCGTATCAGAACCTAGGTTCACCGGTCTCACCATTATAAGAGCAAGTGCCTAGTAGAGTCTCACGAATTAGTATGATAATGTTTGTATCCAATCTTCGGGAGGCTATAACGCATTGTTAGGATTGATTAATCCCTATCATTTTAATAGTGTGTTTGAAATGGAAATAGTATTTAAAATTTTGTGTCTCACTCTTTTTCAGATGGCGTAGACGAGATTTACTGCAGATGGTCGAGGACCTTCTGTGCCTATAGATGGAGACCTAGCTCAGGCCAGAGGTAGAGGTTGAGGCCGACCTAAAATCTGAGGTAGATGCCGAGTTGCAACCTCAAAGTCGGGGTAGAGGCTGAGTTATGGTATCAACTTATGATTAGGAGCAAGCACCAATGCCATAGCGCAAGTTTACAGATGAGCACTTCGAGCACCTGCCAGCTGAGGAGGCTTTGTCCTTACCTCTACTAGGATTCAGGGACACACAGTCTTAAAAGATACTTTAACTAGGATCCTCAGCTTCATGAAGGGTATGTCTCGAGCGGCTACTATGTCGAGCATGTCAGCAGGATCTCAGATTAGGGAGTAGGAAAAAATCGCAGACCAGGAAAGGATATTGTATAATCAGACCCCTAGTTCATAGCATACTGCTATGGCTTTAGACACCGTATAATCAGACCCTTGGTTCACAGCATACTGCTACAGCTCCCTGTCCAATGATTCAGTTGATCCCTACAGTTGTTCAGCTATTGACAGCTATGCCAGTGATGACTTCTGAGGAGTAGAAGATGTTGGAGAGGTTTGTTAGATTGGGGCCTCCAAAATTTTTAAGAGCTTTGGGAGAGGCTGCCCATGAGTTCTTAATCAGTTGCTAGGAGAGATTGCATAACCTCGGGTTAGTTGAGTCCAATGGAGTTGATTATACTACCTTCCAGTTGAATAGGATAGTTAAGCAGTGGTGGAGGTCCTATCTTAGTTGTAGGACAGCAGGATCACCACCAATGACAAGACATGGACTTAGTTCTTTGAGGCTTTCTTGGTGAAGTTAGTGCCATGAAGCTTGAGTGAAAGTTTGAGGGATGAGTTCACTGCACTAGTTCAGGGATCAATGTTAGCCATTGAGTATGAGGCATGATTCCATGAGTTGACCAAGCATGCTACTATGATTATGTCGACAGAGGGGGAATGAATGCACCATTTTGTCATAGGGCTATCTTATCCCTTAAGGTTGGCTACTAAGCATATGGTATCATTGGGTTGTTCATTTCTACATGTAGTAGATCATGCACGTACCATTGAGGCTATTCATTGTGAGGTTTATGGAGGCAGCAACAAGAGGCCTCATTGCTAGGGCAGTTTTATTGGGTGTCAATCACACGATAATGGTTGCCAGGGATGGAGTTATCCACAACAAGTCACACATAGTAGGCCAGTTGTCACGCCCTGAGAGGTACCCTTGGCGTGGTCGACACTTGAAGAACCATTTCTGATTTCTCAAGAGAACCACCTGGACTCATCATCACATCATACTCATCGACAGAAGAATACTCAAAATAAGACATTAATTAAATAATAAAGCTCTTATAAAATAGTCTCCAATGACCAAGTGAAAAATAAAATACTCAACAGTCCTCTACTCAATATCTATAAATCCTCTACTACTATATCTAGATGGTACCATGACAGGCCATGGCTACCCAACTCAAAGAAAGTAATAATAACTAATAAAAGATAGAATGAAAGGCTCCTCCGGGTAGCAAGAAGGGCTCACCAAATTTGAATGTAGAAATCTGGACCTTAATGATGCGCCTACTGAAGTCCTCTATCATCTGTATCTGCATCATTAACGATGCAGGCCCAAACGGACATCAGTATATGGAATATACTAGTATGTAAAATAGCTCATGAAAAGCAAGTAAAGATCAACTTGAAACTCAACTCATCACCTCATGACTCAACTCAATAGATATGCAAGGTTAAAGTTTAAAATCATGCTTTTAAATAGACTCAATTGTTATACAGATCAGTTAAACATAGTATGCTCAGTTAGTGTTGCTTAGAAGTTTCTCTAACCGACATATCTCCACCACCGGTAGTTTGGTGATGCACAACGATGTCGGCATCATTTCCATGACCGTCTTAAACTTACCAAGGTAAAGGATATCAACCTCTTACTCTCCCTCATATCCAAAGAGGATGTCCATCTTTTGGGACATGAGCCGCCAGAATTAACTACATAACTATCCTACGCTGGCAATATAGTTCTGGGTATTATTCTCTTACACGCTCGGTGCACAATACTTTTCCAAGACTAAAACATGCTCATGCACCTCAACTCATCTCATTAAATTTACCTCATCTCATCTTAGTTACTCATCAACTCAACCGATCAGGGGAATAAACCATATGTAAAATTATGACTCAAACTCATATGGTCATTCAGACTCCAATCAACCAAACCCATCATATAATACAACTAAGGTGCTCAATGAACATGCAATTACAATGCAACACGGTCCTCACACTCAATTATTCTCAATCTACTCAAATCAAACAATCACAATGATGGTTTTAATACGATCAAATTAACAAAAGTCATATAGAATGATGCAATCTAGAACTCATAGTTATGAATGCCAAATTTTATGTTTTAAATCTCTTGTAACCAACAAGTAACTCAATGAATCATCCATAAATATGTATGAATACCCAAAATAATTGAAAACAACTCGTAGGTTAGGATTATAGGATTTTCAATACTCAATTTATTATACATAACTCGACTCAACCAATGAAAGGGTATGTGGACGGACTCAGTCCTACACTTTAGGAAGTCTTACATACCTAGAATTTTTGAAAAAAAGTCGATCCTCTGACGATCTTTGCGTCTTGAACTCAAAACCCTTATTTTTCTCCTTCTCTGATGCTCTCAAGATTTTTCTAAGTGTGGATGAAGGGTAATTACACCTAGGGTTCTGATATTGGACTTAAATTAAGTCCAAAATGGGGTAGGCTTTAATTAAAAAGGGTAGAAAAAGATAAGACCACCCTTCTTAAAACTACTACAGTAATCCACAAAACCCCATCTACGGGTCATGGATCATCTTACGGGCCTTAAGTGGCCTCTTGTAAGTGAGGGTGACCAGAAGTTGGGTTACTAAAAATTATACCTGGACGTACGAAATCTCTTCCTATGGATCGTAAAGTAACTTACGGGTCGTCTAATAACTCGTGACCTCAAGGTTCAGAAATTTAGGTTTTTAGGACCTTAACCTATGAAGGATATTTTACGGGTCGTAAATAATTAGACGGACCATTTATTTCACTCATAACTCAATAATCTAAAAAGTTAATTTTTAAGTCATCAACCTGTGTAACCTAGTCTACGGGTCGTTGAATGCTATTTTGGTCGTAGGTTGTCTCATAAATGAGCCTTAGACTTGGAAAAACTTCACTAAGTTATCAAGGTGACCTATGAGACCTCACCTATGGGTCGTAGATCACTCTACAGGCGGTAGGTGGCCCTTGTGGTTTTCTCTCAATGACTTTTTTTAATTTTATCTAGGTCTCTATTCAAACTAGGTAAGATAAATTTGGGGGGGGGGGGGTTACATTATCTCCCCCTAGGGATCATTCATCCTCGAATGAAGAGAAAATCTAGGAACCTAGTCAAGGCACTAACTCTATCAGGAACTCCAACAATCAAACAACTCACAACTCACTCATGTAATCAAGCAAGCAAACAAATGAGCAAATAAAGCAAATAAGCAGTCAACAATCAACTCAATCATCACTCGGACTTTGGGATTCTACCGTCAGTTAAACTCAGAATAGAAGGAAACTCAAAGGATCGAAATGAATCATTATCGTTAACTCTCTCATCATCGGCAGGTAGGAATAGACATGAGTACATAGCTTTTATATCTTTTTTAGCTTCCCAAGTAGCTTTCTTTATAAATTGATTTCTCTATAACACCTTGACAGATGCAATCTCTTTGGTCCTCAACTTACGAACTTGTCGATCAAAAATCTAAATAGGAATCTCCTCATAACTCAAGCTATTCTTCACTCTAATACTCTCAACAGGCAAAAGCAATTGTGGATCTCCCAAACACTTCTTAAGCATAGAAATATGGAAGACTGGGTGAATAGCTACTAGCTCTGGTGGTAGATCCAACTTATAAGCCACATTGCCCACTCTTTTCATGATCTGCTAAGGACCAATGTACCTCAGACTTAATTTTCCCTTTTTCCCAAATCACATCACACCCTTCATGGGCAACACTTTTAAATACACTCATTCATCCACCTCAAACTCCAAGTCTCTCCTCCTAAGATCGGTGTAGGATTTCTGCCGACTCGGTGCAGTTTTTAGTATTTTTCAAATGATCCTTACTTTTTACATGCCTTGGTGAACCAAGTTTTGCCTAATCAACTCTGTCTCACCCACCTCGAACCAACCAATCGGCGATCTATATCTCCTCTCATAGAGTGCCTCATACGGATCCATCTGAATACTCATATAGAAATTGTTATTGTAGGTGAACCCAATCAGAGGCATATGATCATCCCAATTATCCTTAAAGTAAATGATGCAGGCTCTTAACATATCCTCCAAGGTCTAAATAGTGCGCTCTTTTTGACCATCATTCTGAGGGTGAAAGGCAGTGTTGAGATTCACCTTCAAACCCAAGCCTCTCTAGAAGGACCTCTAATACTGAGCAATGAACTAGGCTCCTCTGTATGAGATGATGGACAAGGGGACTCCATGCAGTCTAAAAATCCTTCCAATGTATAGTTAGGCATAATCTTTGACTGTGTTAGTCCTCTTCACTGCTAAGAAGTGTACTGACTTTGTTATACTATCAAGTATCACCCAAATCTAATCATGCTATCTGCGAGACCTCGATAAACCTGTGATAAAATTCATGTTGATCATCTCCCACTTCCACTCTAGGATCTCAAAATTTAGGGCTACTCCACATATCCATTGATTCTCAACCTTAACTTGTTGCCAATTCAAGCACTTGGAAACAAACTCAGCAATGTCTTTTTTCATCCCACTCCACCAGTAAACCTTTCTCAAGTTGTGGTACATCTTAGTTGAGACTAGATGAATACAATATTTAGATTTTTGAGCCTTTGTCATAATCCTTTCTCAAATACCATCAATATCTAGGACGCATAATCTATTTTGATATCTCAATACTCTATCTCCCCCTTTGCTAAAGCCATCACCTTCTGCTTATGCACATCTACCTTTAATTACAGTAACATAGGATGTTGGTTTTTCTTATCCTTCACCTTCACTACTAGGGATGATGCAGACTCATTGTGCACAAGAACTCCACCTTCACTGGATTCATCTAGTTGAACTCCCAATCGTGCCAATCTGTGAACCTCTTTAGCTAGCTCTTTCTTCTCCTTCTTCATATGGGCAGTGCTTCCCATAGACAACCTGTTAAGAGCATCAGCAACTACATTAGCTTTACCTAGATGGTAGAGGATGCTCATGTCATAGTCTTTGAGCAATTCAAGCCATCTCCTCTGCCTCAAATTTAACTTCTTATCGATAAAGACATATTGCAAGCTATTATGATCTGTAAATACATCAACATGTGCTCTATATAGGAAGTGGTGCCATAGATTGAGAGCAAATACCACAACTTCCAATTCTAAGTTATCTATGGGATAATTCTTCTCATGCACCTTAAGTTGCCTCGAAGCATAAGCAAGGACTTTGCCCTTATGCATCAATAAGCATCCCAATCCCACTCTCGAAGCATCATAGTAGAATATGAATCCCTCAGTTCCTTTGGGTAAGTCCACACTAGGGCACCTGGTTTTTAGCTCTTGAAAACCTCTCTCACACTCATCAGACCATTGAAACTTGATCTTCTTCTGAGTAAGTCTAGTCAACGGTGTGGATATGGAAGAAAACCCATCAATATATTTACATTAGTAGCCATCCAAACCCAAAAAGCTTTTTATGTCAGTCAGAGAGGTTGGTCTAGGGCAATTCTTAACTGCCTTAATCTTTTGAGTATCCACTCGTATACCATCACCCGAAACCATATGGCCTAGAAATGCCACAAATTTGAGCTAAAACTTACACTTCGAAAACTTTGCATATAACTCATTATCCTTGAGTGTCTGCAAGGTAATCCTAAGGTGATTAGCATGCTCCTCCCCATCTCTAGAGTACACTAAAATATCTCGATGAACACAATCATGAACATATTGAGGTATTGTCTGAATACTTTGTTCATCAAGTCCATGAAGGTTGTAGGTGCATTTGTCAACCCAAAAGACATCACCAAGAACTCAAAATGACCATATCAGGTTTGAAAATCCATTTTCGAGATGTCACATTCTCTCACTTTCAACTGATGATAGCATGATCCCAGGTTTATCTTGGAGAAAATAGTGGCACACTAAATTTGGTCAATCATGACGATCACCTTATTTAACTGTCGATAGTCAATACACATCCTCAGGAAACTATCTTTCTTCCTTACAAATAGAACTAGAGTACCCCATGGTAAAACACCCGGCCTAATAAAACCTTTCTCAAGAAAATCCCTCAACTATTTTTTCAACTCTTTCAACTCAGAAGGGGACATTCTATATGGCAAAATGGAGATAGGTTGGGTGTCGGGAAAAACATCAATTCCAAAGTTGATCTCCCTATCAGGAGGGACTCCGAGTGGATCCTCAGGAAGCTCACTCACAATCGAGATGGATTCAAGAGTAAGAGGCTCAACATCATCAGACTTAACTTGTACAAAGTGATAGATACATCCTCTAGAGATCAACTTCCTGGCCTTAAGGTAGGAAATAAACTTACCCTTAGGTGCAATAGAATCTCCCCTCATCTCTAAAATAGGCTCATTTGGAAATTGAAATTTGACAGTTTGGGCTCTACAATCGAATATGGCATAGCAAGCATGAAACTAGTCCATGCCAAGGATTACATCAAAATCATTCATCTCTAACTCAATTAGATCAGCAAGAGTATCCTTATGATAGATAGAAACCGCATAATCTCTATAAAATCTTTTAGCTAGAATAGGCTTACTAGTAGGAGTAGAAACAAAAAATGGCTCAAGCAAGCACTTATGAAGAATCTCAAATTTACTAGCCACATATGGCATCACAAAGGAACAAGTTGCACCTGGATCAAACAAAGTATAACAATCAAAGGTAAAGACTCGAAGCATACCTATCAAAATATCTGGTGCAACCTCTTGGTCCTGACGGATCCCCATCGCATATAGACGATTAGTTCTACCGCCTAATCGTCTACCGCTTGTCCCTGGTGCAACACCCCTCTGGTTACCTTTGGTTGGTGGTACTGTAGCAAAAGATTGTGTCTTAATATTCCATAAGAGACACCCTCTCTAGAAGTGACCCACTTGGCCACACTTATAGCAATTATTCCCTTCCTCGTTGCACTCTCCCAGATGCATCCTGCCACATTCCCACAAGGTGGCTTCCCTTTTGAGCCAAGGATCGCACTAGCTTGAGAACCCTGTGCTCTGAAGTTTTGTTGACCTTGGGACTTTTTATCATACTTGTTACTCAGAGTTGGTGCACTGGCTGAGGATGGTGCATAGTTATTAGGCCTCTTCTGAAAGTAAGATCGGTCGCCCTTACTTTGCTTAGGCTGATTAGACTCAGGCCCTGCTGACTTGGCCTTCTTACTCAAGTACTCCTCTCTATCTCTCTTCTTATCTTCTTTAAGTTGTTGTGCATAGACCATAACTCTTGAGATATCCATGTTTGGGATTAGCAACGTTGTCTTACACTCTTTCTTCACATGTTTACCTAAGTCGGATACAAACTTTTTCATTCTCGCCCTCATATATTAGACCATCTTTGGAGCATACCTAGATAACTAGATGAACTCTAGGCTATACTCTTTAACAGTCAACCCCTCCTGCATTAAGTTTACAAATTCTTTAATCTTTCACCTCCCTCAATTCCTGGGGAAAGAAGTGATCAAGGAAAGCATTCTCAAATTCACTCCACTCAGCAGGCTCAGTATTCCCACCTCGTCCCTCTTCCCATTGAGTTATAAATTTGAACCTACTTCATTGATCATTATGTCACGCTCTTGGGTGTGCTTTGGTCAAATAATAAAGAAGTCATTTTTTCATATTTTATAAATTACGTAAAGACGAAGTTTGAATTTGAATTTATGTATTATTAATTCAAGAAAGAAAGAAAGAGAAAGTTATCAAGTGTATGATAAATTATTGGGATAATTTCAAATTTCAATAAAGTACCATTAACTAATTTACACTGTAAAAATATAATCGAAAAGTTTACATATATCGCAAACTTTTAGCTCAAAATATATTTCCTTCCATTATTTCACTATTTTCTTAAAGCAGTGTTTAAAAATATCGATATACAATATTATTATATTTTTATATTGTTATAAATATATTTAATTTGTAGTGAATGTTTATTATTTGGTTTCCTTTAATAGTTAGGAATCCTATTTGAATACCAAGTCAGTTTCTTACTTGGAAACCAAATCAGTTTTTTCCTTAT
>JBCEWC010001681.1:0-39204 GCA_038996855.1 Solanum aculeatissimum | reverse complement strand
ACTACATAATGGTAAATGCACTACATAATGGTAAATGCACTACACAATTAAACATATATTTACATATTTATAATAATCTTTTGTTTTTCTCTGCATTTTTCTGTTCAAAATGTTGCTACTAATAGTATATTAGGCAAAATTGGATGTACCAAAAAATATATATAAATATTAGGCAAAAGTGGGTAAGTGTATAGTATTTTATTAGAAGACAAAAGAGTGGACAAAGATTGACAGCCAATTAAACTTCATTTAAATGGGTGATTAGGTAATGGAATTCTAATTAGTACATGTTAATTGAAAGACGTCCAAGATAATTGAATAATTCGATTTGGTAGGGTGTATAAAAATAATACTAAATAGAGTGTATTAGTAATATTTGCATTAATTATGTATGTAGAGATATTTCTTATGCATTGTTTGGTTCATGTCGATACATGCATTAAATTTCCTTGCATTACTAATACCTAGAAATTGATTGTATTAGTAATACACACCTTGATACATAATAGAGTATAGACCCTTCGGAATGACCCAGCGATTTGAGTTCGAAACCCGTTGCTAGCGAAAGATTTGCCTTCTAGGTCGAGCTCGTTGCACCGAGCTTACCTAGTGCAGGTTCCCGCTTCTATGTGGTTTGCGAGTTATTGCATAGGAGCAGGGGTTTACTCTGTGAGCAACCAAAAGGTAGCAATTGTGAGTTTCCCTTGTTATAAAAAAAAATACACAATAAAATGCATTAATTATACATAACATGAAAAAATATACTAAATAAAGTACTACTAATACACCTAATTAATTTATACATTATTTTTACTAATACATTCTATCGAACAACTTGGTAGAGTTGTCTTATATGATCAAATTGCCTTCTCTTAATTTGGTGCTAAACCTAATTAAGTTGGCTAGTTTGTTTTGGAGCAAGTATTTCTATAGCTATCACTAAATGATATCTATCAAGTGAATTGATGGGATTCTTCTACTATTAATAAGAAGCCTTCAATGTATGATAGACAGTCCTACACGATGCAAATTTGAAATAGTTGAAATAGTCGATAGTGGCAAATATAGTTTTGCAACATGAATTTTTATTCGTAAACTCATTTTTTTCATTATAGAACATAAATTTATGTGAAGAATTCCAAATACAATCTTAAATTGTTCTTTCATAAATCTGTCTCTAAATATGTGCATTCCACACCATAGAATCATTAAAGAGTTATATTGTTTGAACTCTTCAAAAATATCAATGAATACGTATCGAATTTTCTAAAAATAATATATTTTTAAAAAATCCGACACAAGTGCAACGTCAAAATTGATTTATTATCTCTGAGAGTAACTGGTATTTGCAATATTCAAGGGATGTATTAATTCACAAAACTGAAACGGCAGGCATAAATTGCCCCTACCTCCCTTCATAGTCAAAAAAAACATTTTTAATTAATTCTCACTATTAAATGACCGTCCCACAATTTTTAATTTTTTTTTCATAAAGTCCCCACAGACAATATTTTTTTATATTTATTTTTTGTGATATAACTCAAACATGATATTAAACATCATCATTTTTCTTATTTTTCTCGAATTTTTTTGGCTTTATATGATACACGCAGGCCAAATAGTGATGTAATTTTAATTGGTCAACTAAAATATTTGAAATTTTTTGGTGGCTATATTTGCAAAAACTTTGTCAACCAAAATATTTTTTTTCCTCTAAGCCGACCATATTATAAAGAGATAAAAACAAAGAAAATATTTCTAATTTTTTTCTTCTACTTATAAAAACCCAACCAAGATCAACACATATTGAACCCCTCAAAAACCCCTTTTAACTTTTCGTCTTATTGCTTTGAATAGACGTACTTCAACATATCTTTTTCTGTTTGTTAAGAATGTTGAGTCCTCTGATAGACGAAAAGGAAAAAAATCATCTAACGTTGGCGATTTCAGAAGCAAAATGCATAGGGAATATTGCATTTCCTATGATATTTACAGGGCTAATTCTTTATTCACGTTCAATTATTTCCATGATTTTTCTTGGTCATTTAGGGGAACTTTCTTTAGCTGGTGGTTCACTTGCAATTGGATTTGCAAATATAACCGGTTATTCGATTCTTTCAGGTTTAGCCATGGGAATGGAACCAATTTGTGGACAAGCTTTTGGTGCTAAAAGATTAAAGATTTTAGGTCTTACATTACAAAGGACAATTCTTTTGCTACTTTTAACCTCAATTCCGATTTCAATTTTGTGGCTATATATGCAAAAACTCTTGATATTTTGTGGCCAGGATCATGAAATTGCATCAATGGCACAAAATTACATTATTTTTTCACTCCCTGATCTTTTTACTCAATCACTTTTACACCCCTTAAGGATTTATCTTCGTTCACAATCCATCACATTGCCTCTAACTTATTGTGCTATTTTTGCAATTATTCTTCATATCCCAATTAATTATTTCTTAATCAAAATTCTTAATCTTGGGATTAAAGGTGTTGCCTTAAGTGGGGTTTGGACAAATTTCAATCTTGTTGGGTCGTTAATTGTTTATATTATATTTTCTAAGATTTACAAGAAAACTTGGAGTGGAATTTCTTTAGAGTGTTTTAAGGGATGGAAGTCACTTCTTAATTTAGCAATTCCAAGTTGTATTAGTGTTTGTTTAGAGTGGTGGTGGTATGAAATTATGATTTTATTATGTGGGATTTTAATTAATCCTCAATCAACAGTTGCATCAATGGGGATTTTAATCCAAACAACATCTTTGATATACATTTTTCCATCATCATTAAGCTTTGGAGTATCAACTAGAGTTGGAAATGAATTAGGCGCTAATCGCCCTAATCGCGCTAGATTAGCAGCCATAATTGGATTATGTACAAGTTTTACTTTGGGAATATCAGCATTATTTTTTGCTATCATGGTACGGAATATTTGGGCGAAAATGTTCACTCAAGATCAAGAAATTATGAAATTAACCGCAATGATTTTGCCTATTTTAGGACTCTGTGAACTTGGTAACTGTCCACAGACAACATGTTGTGGCGTGTTGAGAGGAACAGCTAGGCCGAAATTAGGTGCTAATATTAATTTAGGATGTTTTTATCTTGTTGGAATGCCAATTGCTATTTGGTTAGGTTTTTTTATGGGATTTGATTTTAAAGGATTATGGCTTGGATTATTAGCTGCACAAGGTTCATGTGCTTTGACTATGATGTTAATTATATTGATTAAGACTAATTGGGAAGATCAAGCAAGAAGAGCAAAGGAACTTACTGAGATTATCAATAGTGATTATGATAATGATCAAGATCAAAACACACAGGATTATCTGGAATCATCGGATTATCAGAAGTTAGAAAATTCAGATGTTTGATTATATTTCTTTTTATTTTTCTTTCAATTCTTGTGGATTATTCATTCTTTTTTTAAATTTTTTTGTTTCTATTTTTTTCTTCTTTTTGTACACTAGTAGATATTATAGTAGTTCTTTTTTCTTTGTAATTAAGCACGTAGAAAGTTCTTTTTCTTTTGTGACATAATCCCTCTCCTCACTTGTCATTATTTCGTTTTTCGAAGTTAATTCGATTAAAATTGAAGTTAGCTAAATTTAATATTTAAAATCTAAAATTTAGATAGTTGAAAACTATACGAATATGCTATAAGTTGCAATCTTTCTCATATTAATATGATGAAAAAATATATCTTAAAATATTGATCAAAATTCATATAGTTTGACCTTGACAAAGTGAACGAATAGAATAATAATTAATTAATGAAAGTCGGCATTATTTTGTGACATTAATTTAGTGTTTATAGATTACACAAATATTTGACTTTTAAATTGTCAATTATTTATTTTTATGATAATAGATAATTTCAAATCAATTTACGTACGGATTTTTAAATTCAACTTATATTTTTTTTTAATCTCTCACAAATTAATTAACAAAAGCCGGCATTATTTATGCCTTTATATATGTCTATAGATTGTGCAAAATTTTCAGCATGCTTTGAAACAAAAATATTTGACTTTTATGAGTCAATTATTTTTTTTCCTTTTAAAATCATTAAATAAGAGACTAAGACAAGACTCGACAAAACAAAATAAAGTATCATATTATTATTTATATAAATAGGTCAATTATATGATACGTGTCATTATTGATAGTTTGTTATTTAATATCGAGTACAAATAAATGTTTTTCGTTAAATTTAGGATGGTTCATGAGAAGACTATTCAATCTTTGCAACTGCCGGCTATATGCATACATTGAATCTTTAAAAATAGTTTGGAATTTACTTAGGAGGCTTTATTTGAAGAAAGAAAAAGTATGCACTTCATAAACTCATGTGAATATGCATCAAATCAATAAATAGGTAATATGATTTTGATATATGATGTAATCACTTAAAATTAAAATTTATTATTTGATAATTTCAAAGTAATCGACACGATTCTGTATTTTCATCGGATTCGAATAACAGACTGGATCAAATCTTCCTACGTTAAGAGAGCACCAGGTCGTAACATCAGTCGCAGGAGATTCGGTAGATGAGATAGAGCTGGTAAAGATGACCAGCAAAAGTTTCAATAGAGGAAGAATTCTGCACGAGATAACAAAGAATGTTAAGGAGGACGTGGTCCCGCACCAATTTGGCCTTGACCTTCTTTTCCAAGAGGAACTACTTCTCCAAAGTTGCCAAAAAGAGTGATAGGTACCTAGACTCGTTCCTCCTGATAAAATAGGACAATCTTTATGTGTGGTTCATTCTAGTTATATTACACTTCATTTAATTTCTTTTTGGCGAATGACATATTGAGGGATGAACAGTAATAGTGTAGATGTAGTTTCATTTGAATTCATAACTATTGGTGAAATTTATTGTATAAAACTAATTGAATTACAAAAAATACTGAATTATGAATAAAGTTCAAATATGATCATTAATTCAGAAATTAAAACCTAATTTTAAATTCATAAAATTAAATTCTGAATTTAGTCTCTAAACAAGTGATTTTTTTTTTTTGTAATTCTTCAAAACTTGTTGGTCCACTATTGACCTTTTAGTCCATGTTTTCGTCCATTATACACTCCACTTGGCCCCTTATTATTCTTGTTCCATTCTTCTAATGTATTATATAAGACCAATTAGTTTCTCTCGACATAAATTTAAATTTAATTGAACTCAATATAAATATTGATATCAGATATTGAGTAAGAAAAAAAGAATTTGATAGTTTTGATTTTCATTTACTAGATGAAATATACTACTAATTATTATTTCTCTTCTTAAAGAAAGATAATATGTACAATAATGCATAACTATAAAAAGAGATATTTATTGATAATAGATTTGTTTTTAGCAATAATTTTATATATTATCGTAAAAATATTTCGGATAATTTCAAATATATACAATAAGTTAATTAATTTACGATAAATATAGTCATTTTTTTATTTACATAAAAAACAACCCAAAAATTGTAAAAAATATACAATATAACTTACCAAAAGTCATAGAAAGTATATATTGGCTATACAATGTATTACTTATACATGAGCTATTCACTAAATATACATTATGATACACTCAAAAACTGAATATAGTTTAATGATACATAAAATATACATTGACTATACATGTCTATACAACGAATAACTATTTATTTGATAATTATTTTGACCGAATGACCTTGCACTGCAATTATCCCAATATATTTTGTGGTAACTGAGTTAATGTCTTTATATCCAAAGTCTAATATCTAGTAGAAATAGAAAGTAGAGGCATTATAATTAAAAATAACAAAATTTTCATAAATATTGATATAATTTGTCTAGAACCATCATGAACATTGTGTGGCTAACGGGCCCAAAAATCTTGCAAGACAAGCCCATTATAGGAGTACCACATTTCAATGTTGCTATAATTAGACACAACTATTTAAGTTGTATTCAATTTTATAAATGTTTTGCAAAAAATTCTAGACTTATTGTGTCTAAAATCGAATTTAACAAAATAATATGATAATTAAAGTATAAGAAATAGCTGGATAGTAATAACTAGAAATCGACGGAAGAAACATGTAGAGTGCACCAATTTATATATCATCAAGCATATAATACAGGAAAGCGAGACAACTCTTATTATCTATTAATTAAGATTTTATCCTAATTTGCTATTGAAAATTATGTCCTCAATAATCTAAAATATGTTATATCATATCTAATCACCCCTCATTTGTATCTGTTTAGTAGATGAGGATCTACTGAGAATGGAACTTTACACCTTTTAAATTGTAAAGATAAGAGTTCTATCACTAAATTACCAATTTAATTCTTAACAAATAATATTTTTAATATATTAACAAAATAAATTTCATTGAGGGCAATATGACATAGGAAGGATTTCTCCTATAGAAAAATCGAGTTAATATCATATATGATCTCTCTGTGAAAAGAATTCATAATTGAGGGAGAGGACACACACTGTTCAGTGAGTGAAAGACGAGGAAATATCAATTCCAATGTCTCCCAGGAGATGTCGTCCGACGGGTGCCATTATGTTAATAAAAAATGGCTTTGCAGTATGTTAACGAATTGGTCCACTATAAAATCAAGACTTCATAAGTTTAGGGACTTGAGAATGGAACAAAAAACAGGGAGACTTAACCCGCGTCTCCCGAAAAGAGAAGTAACTATGTTGAAAAGACAATTATCTAGCTTGCAAACATATCAGGATGGGATTAAATATATTACAGGGATACCTAGTATTGTAATCATCTTTGGAACTCATTAAAGCTTGATTCACATTTTTATGTTCGATAAAAGGAATGAAATAAGCTCCAATAGAAAATATTGAAAAGGAAAAATACTTTCAAGATGAACCTGTTCCCATACAATAATCATCTGGAATATTAACTCTCGAAAAATCTAATATTATGAATGATGAAAAAAAAACCTTGTATTAATGTTGAACTTACTTTTAAATTGTTAACTAATATAAAGGAGATATACTCTAGGTAGTGAAAAGAAAGGAGGCAAAAACAATTATTTCAATTAATATTTTAATTATTATTACTAGAAAATCCAAACTAATCATGCAATAAGATTAGGCAAATCTTACTTTTATAAATCAGAAAATGTCAAGGTAGGAGGTGTGCATTTCTCAACAGTTTCCTTTTTTGTTTGATTAAATAAAAATAAATCTTATGATTTGTTGTTCTAGTCAAAACATAACTCCACTTACCTAGAACAAATCATACTTAAATTACTAACAAAGATTTTTTTTTAAAAAAAATATTATACAGCATGCTTGGAAAAAAGAAAAACCCGATACACTAAAGCTTTCTTTATGTGCAGGATTCGGGGAAGGATCCAACCATAAAGATCTATTGTACGCAACTTTATCTTGTATTTCTGCCCAACCACAGCATGCTTGTTTAAAATTTTGAAAATCAACATATTTTAGAGAAAATTGTATGGAGATTTTGATATCTAATTTCATTAATTAAATGTATAGTCTATGATTATAGAAATTGGAAGCATGCATGAATCTTGCACACACTTTCAAGAATATTAGTACATTGGTTTATTAGAGACAATTATGTGGCCCATACATTAGGTAGTAAATTATTTACCTTGTTTTTCAAGTAGATAATATATAGAAAAAATTACATTTTTGGTTATACATATTTAGAAGTTTCTTTGAAGGAAGGAAAATTATTAATTATGATTCCATAGGACAACCATATTTCATGAAAATTCCCTAGGGTTAAATTAAAATTTATGCTTAAAAGTTCATAGTCTCTTATAATTACGATGTGATATCATTTAATTTGATATACATTGTGATAATCATAGGCTAAAAGATTCTTAAATTTTTCACTTGACAATTATGATATCGCTGAAATATTAAAGTAGGAAGATACACAGTTTAATCATCGTAGAGAATTATTTGTGATCTAATATCGATTCATAACCTAAAATGAATGGTAAAAATCCTAGAATCTTTTTTGATTGTATCCTTTAATGAATCAAATGAATTGTAACCTGATTCGTTTCAACAACAACTACTTACCCAATGGAATCTCACAAGTGGGGTCTGGGGAGGGTAAAATGTAGGCAAACTTTATCACTACCTCATGGAGATAGAAAGGTTGTTTTCGGAAGACCCTCAATGAAAATATATCAGCCCCAAAAGCAGAAAATACTAGATACAAAAATAAAACTCTCATGAAAAATAATTGAAAACTCATAAATACACAATACCATTGAAAAAAATTATACTTTCACCTTATGAAAAAATATTCCTAACAAAATAGTGAGTACATGTTCTTGGCAATTATAAGGTTTTGGTTATGACAATAATTTCACATATGTGCATTTGTTGCAACAATAATTGTAAGATATATAGACAAAAGAATGTTCTTTTATTTTATGTGCTTCAAGGTCCCATGTGAGATGTCTCTTCTTATTACAAGTAGCATATATTCTCTCTTTTTTTCCCCTTCTTTTATTTTTGAAGAGAATATAATACCTATAGCTTTGTGGGAAAGTCCATTAGTGATAGAGCCTCCACTCAACTTTTATGGCCTCCATTTTGTGTTGGTTTCAATTTACTTTATTTAATTCGATATTTGTATTGGGATTTAATTAAATCTAAATTTATATTGAAATTTCTCATATATGTTGGGGGCAGACGATTTCATATGTAGAACTCAAACTCGAGATCTTTTGATAATTAAGAAAAAAAGGAGCATCTATCATTTCACCATAATGTTTGTTGATGATATGTTTTCCATTTTGTGTTGGTTTTCAGTTTACTTTATTTTGTTTTCTGTTTGTTGTTCGATATTCGATATTTGTATTGAGATTTAATTAAATTTAAATTTATGTTAGAAAGTCTTCAATATATTGGGGTAGGCCGACGATTTCATATCTAGAACTCAAACTCGTGATCTTTGATTATAAAGGAAAAAGGAGCATCTATCATTTCATCATAATGTTTGTTGATGATGTGTTTTATGCTATTAAATAAACTATTAGCATATGTAGATGTGGATCTGAAAATTTGAAGCTTATGGATTACTACAACAATCTCAAGTTAACATATAATAATAATTGAATTCATAATCAATATTTATAAAAATTTAATTAATTTCTTAAAATATATACATAATTTGAAAAAAAAAATATTGAATTCACAAAATGTCATATATAAATATCTCAAGAGATAGGGGAATAAACTATAAGGGAATGACTTGGATATGCCAAAGAATATGATAAAAGGAATAATAAACAATATGCCAAAGAATATGAGTTTCCTCAACTTTTAATTGAAAAAAAAGAATTTAAAATTATAAAAAAAGAAATCCTTTAATGATAAAAGGAATAATAAACAAAATAAAGCCAAGAATTCATACAATTTTAGTTCATCATTCATGGTTCCTCATTTGTTGGGGCAAATCATTTTAGTAATTATATAATTATATGATTGCTTTGTCCTTGATGTTTAGTTTAAATTATTTCCTAGCTATTATATGCCATTTCTTGGAATTTTAGGATTTTGATTCCTTTAAACAAAAAAAAAATAAAATCATTTGTTAATTTATGATTATGTGTATCCTATAAAGTCAAAACCTTCAAACAAAAAATTATCCCTCTATGTTTAATTAACTTTATGATGAAGGGGAAGAAAATGAAATTTTCATTTGAAAATACCTTTCAATGATGAAAGAGTTCAAATTTACATAAATGGTATTATAAAGCGGACTTTTCGCATATAGCCACTCAAAAATATCTTAATTATACTCTATAGTTATAGTTTGTGTAATTACATTTCGTAACTATAGTTGTAGCAACGTTTGTATAATTCGCGCAACATTTGTATACAATTGTATAATTCGCTATACAATTTGCATTTTTTGTATACAACATTTATATATTTCGCTATACAATTCGTGCACAACGTTTGTATAATTTGCTATACAACCCACAATGTTTGTATATTTCGCTATGCGATTTGATTCGCGCACAACGTTTGTATAAATCACACAAATTATACAAAATTCAAATTGTAATTACAGCAAGATGTTTGTTGCGAATTGTAATTAATTCAAACTATAGTTTTATTAGCTAATTAACTAGTATATATTTATTTATGTGCATAATTTTTCCTAAATAGAATATGTTAATAAAATAGTAACAAGGTGGAATCCAAGTGATTAAACAATTGAAAATGATCATTACCATGACCTCTAAAGTCAACCCTATACTTTTTATCATTTTGGAGTGATTAGTTTAGTATATAATAATAATTAAAAATTACCAAAAGGTTTATTCTTTGGGCCCAAGGTTAATTTTAATTAATTACCTTTTGCAATCTCACAACCAACATTTTAAATCTTTATGCTTCCTAACCAACTTATAATCATATCTTCATTAAATGGAATCTAATTGAAAAAAGTTTTCCACATACACCAAAAAGCAAAAGTAGTTTGTTGGCAAATGGTCCCAAATCACATTGAATTTGCAAGACAAAAACAAAAGGAAGGGGATAAAAGAAATAGGAAATAGTCAATAATAGCAACATCTTGAAACCCCTACCCCCAAGCCCCTCATGGGTTGGGTTGGTCTTTTTCTGAGCTACAACAAAGGGCGATTTAAGCGGCTCTATTTTCCTGAGTGGAGTGTATGTTGGATGAATATAATGTTGAACGATCTCCATTTTCATATGGGAAGAATGGCTGACACGTTGACTGCCTTCGATAAATGAACCCCCCACCCCCTAATTTAGCATATTGTTCTTTAAGTTTACAAGTTCGACTAATTTAAATTTATAGCAGTTATATTTACTAAAAAGGATTGAGTTGAGGGTCTTTTAGAAATAACCTCTCTATTTCTATGAGGTAGTGATAAGGTTTCGTACATTTTATCCTCCTCAAACCCCACTTGTAAGATTTCACTGGGTATGTTATTGTTTATATTTACTAAAAAGGATAAAAACTTACCAATTAAACCTATATGACTAAGAAATGAAATTTTTAATAGCTTTTTCACTTGTATATCACATGCATATATAACTTAGAAAACATGACAAAAACCAATGAAAGACTCCACCTAGAAGTGTATATTTTGATATATACTCTCTCTCTCTCCCACCATAGACGTCCACTATTGACAGTAAATGATAAGAATAATATTATGAAATCACTCTTATCAAATATAAATTATCTAAATATTAAAAAATAAATATTATTTAATAACAAAAATAAAATAGACACAAAATGATAAATTAACTTGAAAAGAAAGTTATATCCACTAATTGTATTCATTGTGATAGGTGTACTAATGTCTACTTAATACATTTTTGACATTGACTTATACCATTACTAAAGTCAATTAATTAATCAATGAGAGATAGGTTATTTTATAAGATTTAATTCAATCAATTTATAAATATTAAATTAGTTTTACATTAAGGAAATAAGAAATTCAAGTAAAACCATAATCTTATCTAATTCACCAAGTGATGGCATTATATTTATATTATATATACATTTATACAAGATGGAATTCAAAGGCCACATAATATATCACCACATTATCTTTCAACCCCAAGAACATTTGGGGTCAAAAATCTAAATAGGAAAAGAATTAAGGCAAATGAATCCACATATCAAAATTTATTTTGTTACCCCCTAATTTTATACCCCTTACCACCAAAGCCCCTGAAAATATGCAATCTGAATATATTTTTTTTTTCCAAAACACACTAATATTCCTTAGGATTTTTTTTTATTTATAATTTTTTTAGAAAGTTTCCCATTTTGTTGTCACCACAACTGGCCCTGGGCTTCTTTCATCAGCAAAATTTCCAATCTTCCTTTGTTGTTGCTGATAATAAATTGATTTTGGCATTTGTCCTGTGAATACTCTATTTTTGTTGGCATTGTCATTTCCCAATGCTGAATTTCTTATTTTCAACATGTCTAGAGTCTCTATGTGTTTTTGCACCCTTTTCACCTACAAGTTATCAACAAAAAACAATTAGTGATTTCATAAGACAAAACTTATATGAAGCGACATGGACAGTAAGAATTCATACAGTCAAGTTTGCACTCTATATTGTGTAATTTTTCTGCGAAGGGGTGTTAATCCCTTGGACAAGGGTGACTCCGCCACTGCATATAGTTGACTCCAAATTATTTGCAATTCGAGAAGGATTAAGGAAGAACTAACATCTTCAAATATGTCAACGAGTGTGTGTCGAATTCTCCAAAAATAGTATATTTTCGAAGAATCCGACACAAATACGACAACGAAAGTGAAGAGTCCATGCAACTTAGATTTACGTACAGAACAAAAGCATAGCTAACTAAAGACACTTCTTAGTAAACTATATAATAAATCTAAAAAGTACTACAACAGCAACAATAACATACCCAGTGGAATCCCACAAGCGAGGTCTGGGGAGGGTAGAATGTACGCAGACTTTACCACTATCTCAGAGGTAGAGATGTTGTTTCCTAGGAACTCTCGTCTCAAAAACCCATAACCAGAATAAACTAGATATGAAAAAAAAAAAAGGAAAGGAAAAGAAAAGGAAACGGGAAGAACAAATCTAAAAAGTACTAATCATCCAAAATTGAAAATTGTATAGAGATTGAAATTGATGTATACCTGCATTCTTCTCTGTAATTTGAGATCACCATCAGCAGTAATTCCATCCAACTTAATCAATTGTGTCATTAACAATTCAATTAAACTTAATAGCAAAGTCTCTGTTACTTTTTTGCCACCATAAATGTCCATTTCAACATTGGCAACCTAAACCATAAACACAATGATCAAATCCCTTGACATGAAAAATAAGATTATATTTTTTTAACAACATACCCAGTGGAATTTTACAAGTGGGGTTTGGGAGGGTAAAATGTACGTAGACCTTACCACTACCTCAGAGAGATAGAGAGAGACTGTTTTCGGAAAATTCAAGATTTTTTTTTTTTTTATTTAGGAAATAGAATTCTTGTTACCTGTTTAGCTAGCTTATCAATTTCAAGTCTAATTGATGTGATTTCCTTTGATGCATTCTCCATTTTTGCATTTCTTCTTGATTCAAGATACCTTTTTTCTCTGCTTATTTCATCCTCAATTAATACAAGTTTTGATCCATCTTTTAAACCAGCAACATCAAGAAAACCTCTTGAATCTCTTTCTTTCTCCTTGTAAAATATTTTCTGATCTTCAGTATGTAATCCAGTTGGTCCTGCTAGCATTTTCTTCAACTCCCCTGTAAAATTCAAGATTCCTCATTTTATGACAACCCTTTTGAGAACAACAACAATATATTCAGTAAAATCTTGTAAGTGGGTTTGGGGAGATAAAATGTGTGCAGTCTTACCACTACCTCATAGAGGCAGAGAGACTGTTTTCGAACGAAACCTCTCAAAAATATCATTCCAAAAGCAGAATGACAACCCTTTTGAGAGATGAATGAAAAACAAAACTCATATCAAAGTATGAACATGCCATTCCATTTCAAGATTCCTCATTTTATTAACACCCTTTTGAGAGATAAAGGGCAAAAATGCAAAAAAAAAAAGTATGAATTCATCAATGTCATTTCAAGATTCCTCATTTTATGAACACCCTTTGAGAGATGAATAAAAAAAAAAACAAGCCCAGTGCACTAAAGTTTTCACTATATAGTTTGAATATGCAATTTCATTTCAAGATTTCTCATTTTATGACCCTTTAGAGAGATGAAGAGAAAAAAATGCATATCAAGGTAATATGAATGTGCAATTCATGTCAAGATTCCTTATTTCATGACACAGGTTGATTTCTCAGATGATCACTCAACTAGTTCTCTGAAGATCATCTTTTTTCTTGATTCTAATTTGCTTCTAATAACAACCTGCTAAATGATCATTTGAGAAATCAACTTTTTCTTATGACAACCCTTTTGAAACATGAATGTAAAAAAAAAAAATTGCATAATAATAACAACAACAATATACCTAATGAAATCTCAAACGTGGGTCTACGCAGATCTTACCAATACCTCAGAGATAGAGAAACTGTTTTCGAAAGACAAAATAGGGAGAATAACAAATTAAAGTATGAAATTATCAAAATTACCAAAAGTTGCTTGTGAACTAATTTTGACTTCATGATAAGATGAACCATATTTAACTTTGAGTGTAATTATTGGAACAACAATTGAACTTTGATTTGTATCAGAACTTCTCTTTTGTACCAACATTCCTCCTGGCCTCATCTCCCATCCTGAAGATGAAAGTCCATTTCCATTTGTCTTTTTAGTCCTCATTCTCAACAACTCTCTGCTCATATTGAGAAAATTGAAGCCAATTTATGATGACAACTTTCCTACAGTATCAAGAAATGTCAAAAGCTGATGCAAAAACAAAAATTGTTCCTTTAAGTGCTTGTCTGCTAAGCTAAGAACAACCCCATGAATGAAGAAAAGAAAGAACCACAAAGATTCTGACCCACAAATGTCAGAAACACAACAATGTTATGTTCCTAAGACATAAAATCCTTTGTAACTAATCAAGAAACACCAAATTGGTTTAAATTGTTAATGACTTTAGTAGGCTTTTTATCTTTGTGATTAATGAGTCTAAAAGGGAAACAAAAGAAACTTCAGGGACTTTTGTGAAATGATATCATAATAATTATAATGATTTTATAGAAAATTAAAATGTGGAGGTGATAAGAAGAATGAATGGCTATTGGGTGGGTGAGGAGAAGGGAATATATGGGAATTAGGATATGAATTTTTTTTTAAAAAAAATAATCCAATATATTAATTTCATTTTTTTTAAAATAAAAAGAAAGAATATTTTTTTTTTTGTCTTTCGGTTATTTGTAAATTTTTTCAGAAATAGCATCTCTATCTTTATAAAGCAGTGTAGTAAGGTCTGCGTATATTTTACCCTCCCAAACTGCACTTGTGAGACTTCACTGGGTGTATTGTAGTTGTTGTTGGTTATTTATAAATTTTGATTTTCGTATGTTATATGGTTAAACATATTTAATTTTATTTAATTAAAATATGTATGTTTTATCTTTAACATGTAACGATATGTTATATTTTGATTATCTTTAGAACTATACTAACCTCAAATATCGAGTGATAATATGAGTTTAATATAACATGTTGATAATTAAATAGTATGGTAATTAATCATTCTGGTAAATAGGTAAGATTTGAAAGTAAAAAAAGCATTAAAAACTCATAATATATGCTTAGTCAGATATTACTAGGACTAAAATAAAAAGAGAGAGTATCTTCTTTTCTTTACTTTTTTGTCTTTCGGTTATTTGTAAATTTTGATTTTCGTATGTTATATGATTAAACATATTTAATGTTCAATAAATTAAAATATGTATGTTCCATCTTTAACATGTAAACGATATGTTATATTTTGATTATCTTTAGAACTATACTAACCTCAAATATCGAGTGATAATATGAGTTTAATATAACACGTTGATAATTAAATAGTGTAATAATTAATAATTCTGATAAATATATGCGTAGTCAAATATTACAAGGATTAAAATTAGAATTTATTTGAATGACCAAAAGTAGTATTAACTCAAATAAGAATTGAAAGACCCCTTTTTTTTCCCAAAAGAATTATGGGTTTGGTGGTATAAGATTAAGTTTATTTTCTATGGGCAAAAAAAAAGGAAGGTGGATTTGATTTTTATTTTAATTTTAATTTAAACTTTATATAAGGAAAGATTGATATCTTAGTGTCCATATTTAAAATATGTTAATTAATTAATTATAATAATTGGGGTCAAAATGCCAACTGTTATTTTTTTATTTGTTTTCTTTTTCTTGGAAAAGGGGACTTGACAAGAATAGTTTTGGCTTTTAATAGTGATTGATTCTTTGCTTGTTCAAATTTTCATTATCTAAAATTAATAAAGTATTATTTTTGCCATGTTTTGTAGGCAATAATTCTAATTAATATTATAGATTACTCACTCAAACTTGTGATTAGGATGAGAGTTTGGTATTTTTAATATTTGATTTTGATAATTCAGTAATTAATAATTAAAAGTAGATATTAAATATTAAATAAATTTTAAAAATTGAATTCATAGAATAAATCAAACTTTGATATTGATAAATTCTAAAACTATTGTCATTCCTGTAATTTAATAACAGTGCAGAAACAGAATATAAAATCAAAATATGTAAAATTATTTGAGTCCACAAAATTCACTAACAGTGCAGAAACAAAATGTAAAGTCAAAGCATGTAAAACTATCTGAGTCCATAAAATTCACTGTGTGTCCTTAAGGAATTTAATCCCCCCACTGTACTCGAGGTTGTGGATTATTTCCTCCCATGATAAAACATATAATCTAATTTTTTTTATTTGGAAGAAAATGTATGCAGAAGATGAGGAAATTTGATATTTATCAATCAATCATGTCATATGCCGAAGCTGAAGTCAAGCAAGCGACGACGGCGCTAGAGGGTCCCCTCTATTTGACTATTTAAAAGTTAGAAGAAGTATTTTCTAATATAAGGATAAAAAAATTTCTTTATTATACCAACGAAGGAGAAATGATTCTTCATTACTTGAGAGAAAAAATTGAATCATTACAAGAAGTGTTTTAAAAAATAGGATAATAATAATTTAGGTCCCATATTTAACTGTATATTTTAATTATTTTTTTATATTTAACTATGCATATTTTATCTTCAATTAATTACAATATGTAATTTTTGTTCCTTTATGTAGGAGATTTCTTATTTGGAACATTTTTAGAATTATGTTATCGTGAAATATGTAATAACAACACAAATTTAATATTATATCTATGTAATTAAGTGGTGAAACGATTGATATCAATGATAAATTTTTTAATATAACAAATAAAGAAATGAAAATTATACATTTCAAAGATACTTAATCAAATACTGTAAGGACTAAAGTCGAAATTACTTATAAACAAGAATCAAAAGTCTATTAACCCCCTAAAAAAATGTAAAGAACTTCTCTCCATCTTTTTTTTTTTTTCAAATTATACAATATTTACAAATAAATAATTTTTTTAATTCCAAGATTAAATATAAATTTGACCAACTTGGTGGATTTGTTGGAAAAGGAAAAAGAGTAGACCAATAGTAAGGGAAGCAATTCCTTGAAGCAATAGTAAATAGTCAAAAGAAAAGATTTTTAATTTCAAACCCTTTTCTCCTACAAGCATGCAATAAAAGGAATTATTAATCTTTTGCACTAATAAGTTCGAAGATTTAAAGCGTTAATTAGAGGTATCGAGTTCAAATTTTAAATATAAAATTATTTTTATTAAGAAGTGCTTTACTTTTTATTGTGAAATTTCTCTATATGAATTTATATTTAATCAGCTTCAATTGAGTATCGAAATAGAGAAAAGAAAAAGTGATAATAATTGAACTTATAGATGGAATCTTTTTTGGTTCATTGCTTTCTTAGATTCAATTATTTATAATTTATTCCATAACAATTTTGTGTCTTTTACTACTTATAACAAAATTTCTTGGGTTTTATAAGAAACAACTTGTTATTTGAGTAATGCAAATAAATGTTTAAAATAAGTTGGTCTTGAAGCATCAACACACAAAAAAAAAAAAACAAGATGATGTCTTTTTATTTATTTAAACATTGGTAAGAGCATTATTCACTAATAATATATCGATGAAAAATAATAGGTACCTAATAGAATAGGCAAAATAAGTACAATTTAGCCCCAACGCTACTATTATGACAAAAATAGAGTCTTGAAATTCTTTTTCGTAATAAAATATTATTTCTTGAAAATAACATTTATCCAAACATATTTCTTTGTTCATAATTTATTTATTTTTTGAAAAAAATTGTAGACATTTGTCTAAACTGGGAAAGATTCATATGAACCAAGAAATGTTGAAGCAAAATAATAATTGAGGACCCAAAATTTAAGCACAAGAAAAAAATTAAGTAATAGGGGTCCATGTCCCCTTCTATTCACAAAAAGCCAAATGAAAAAAGGAAACAAAAATGGCCAGCTCTCTTGGGCTATTTAGTCCTTTGAAAAACCGTCATCCAGTCAAAAGTTACAGGTTCATCTGAATTCATAATTTTCAATTTTAAATATGAGCATATATGTAAAAATTAATTAAAATCTCAACAAATATTGAACGTGAATCTATTATTTTAACATCACACAACAAATTCAATTTTGAAAAATCAATAGATTAAATTTAAATTTTGAATCCATATGAAGAGTTTGTTAGTAGTCAGTTTCAAAAGGGGCACACATCACTTTGTTTGAGCAAAAAACATAGCAAGTGAACTACTTAGTCAAGTACCCATCTTCCTAGTGCCTACATAAATGTCTTGTTTTTTTCCAGGTGGCATGCAGCCATTGGTCAAAATTATGACATGTTTTTTGTCAATCATAACTGTATTTTTGTAAGAGCTTGATGAATTAGTGTGTGATAATTATCTACTTGTATGTTTATGTCATAGTAAGTGATGGGGCTGCAAATATGGTGCAGCGAATAGGATTGTTTCTTTCTTAACAAAGAAGTTTCGGATGCAAATGTCATTCTTGGTAACAATTGATTGGACAAATTCCCAAACAAACGAATGTATATGTGTGCATGTTATTACCAACATGTCATGAGTTTGTACAATAAATGTTTGTTCAATATTAACATCACAACAAGACATATATGAGACCAAATTTGTTTTTACTTCGTGTTTTTAATCATCCACTATTCAAGGTTCCACAAAGACGACTCTAGTTTACTGAAAAGATACAGTACTCATTGATAAGCGTCTGATTGCCTTTTTGTTGTAATCTATATGCTTTTGTCTAAATGATCAATCTTACCATCAAGTTAGGTCACTTGAATTCAGTTGTAGAGCCGAAATAGGAGTAAGTCCCTCCATGGCATCAGGTAACCATATATGAAGAGGGAATTAGGCAGATTTAGCAACTGCACCGACAAATAAGAGAAGAATATCCTCACTGATTCATTTAAGCTTATTTCATACTATTCATCACGAATAAAATTAACAAGTTTTATGCTAGTTGTCAGCCTACCACAAGCTTCCTCCTCTACCTAACCTTGAGATCGTCAATGAGAACAAGCTCACACATGAGACCTAAACAAAATCCACTAGTGATTAATTCGGATCTTGCATGGGGTAGATCACTATTAAGGAGAGCAAAATGCCACTTAATGAAAAATTATCCATTTTCAAGACTCGAATTTAAAACTTCTCGTGAAGAGATTCCAACCATCCCACCGCACCCCTCAATGGTGAGAAACAAATCTTAAACTATATACTATAAAGAAATGGTATCTTTGATCAAAATCTACAGTATGAATTGGCATACAGGCATAAACATAATGAAGTGGGGGCTACAAAGTGGTGGCATAAGAATGACATGCCCAAATCCAAAGGGAAAAATAATTCCAGTAGAAGAATACATTTAAAAAAAGAAAAACTACTGTTTAGGCCTTTTCAAGCCTTATCCTTGAAGAAGCAGTCCATGTTTCCAAAAAGGATTATCAAAGAGAAGTGGGGCTAAAGCCAGTTCATTTTCTCTACAGTTTGAAGATAACAAATAGAGGAAGAAATAATGCAAGATATTTCACAAACTCTAGTTTGAATCTTTATATAGTTTCACTCACACAAAGCTGTTATAAGGGTGGTCCAGGATAACATGCCTTATTGGCACTTTCATCAAAGAAATGGCCACAAAGTCAAGAATCCAGCTGCATTCTTACATTATTAAAATAACATTACTCAAGCAACTTACTGGAGCTTAAGGTCCTACAATGCTCCACTCATCAATGGTATTGAAAGAGATTATGTAGTACATGAAATATGTCAAAGTTGGAGGAGTTTTGAACAGTACCAAGGGTTGTGGTCGGATGAATTGGACCCCGGGTTCAAGCTTTGGTATGGAAAAAATCCTATTAGGGAGCGCTTCCCCCTTAAATAGACCTTACGTAGCGCAAATCCAAGGGGGCATAGTTTTACTTTCCATAGATTCTATCTAAACACCTGTCTTACCTGGAGATCTTTTTCCTATCCAGATTATATCAGACAATGGTTAAAGGTTCAGTACTACAAACACTGCAGGCTGCAAGGAGGGCTTGAATCTGAGTTCAGAAAAGAAAAGAACAGGCAATTACCATAACAAAAATGTGAATAACGTTTACGCAATTGTTAAAGCATTTCAGCATGAAATTTCAAATTGAAAACTGCAGAATATTGTTCATGACAACATACCGAGTGTAATACCACCAGTAGGGTCTCGGGAGTGTAGGATGTATGCACATTACATCTTACGATAGACCCTCAACTCAAAAGAAGTGTAATCAAAGGTAAATAACGACAGCAAAATAGTAAGATAAACAAAGCAATTGAAAAAACATGCAGTAGTAATAATTGAAGAATAAGATATTATGTGAATACCAGATAACACTACTAATTAAGAAGAAGATGAGAGGAGGAGACTAGCTCCTTGACACTCCCTCGGAGAAGTATTACAATAGACTGCGACCTATTATCCTTCTACCCTAATCCTCGATCTACAAACCTGCGACCTATTATCCTTCTACCCTAATCCTCGATCTACAAACCTTCCTCTCTCGAGTCATGCCCTCAGTAAAACTAAAGATGTTTCATGTCCTATCTAATCACCTCCGGCCAGTTCTTCTTCGGTCTGCCTCTACCTCACCTAAAGCCTGCTATAGCCAAACTGCAGATCACTGTCTAACATGTCCTGTATAGCTTGTTTTTACCAGTGAACATTTGTCATAGGTTACAGTGAATCAGTTAATGATGTCCAGTCAGCTAGCTAAGAGATGCCACATTTTGTAGGGAATATCACAGAAAAAAGAGGTACCATAGCATCCTTTTCTGTCTATTCCCTACTGCTTCAACCCCACACCCTCATGCTGCAAGAAAAGGAAACAGAGGCAAAGAGTATGTTGCTTCTTTTTCTTTTGGGCTAAATAGTAGCATTCTTGTTTCTTGTAAAGCCTTTCCAGAAAAGGTAAACAAACAACCCGCAAAAACTGGCTATAAACATTGAATGCAAGAACAGAACTTTGATTAGATGGTAGCAAAAACAATCATTTATCAATTCTTGTGGCCAAGATTTTTCCCAATAATTATACAGTTGGCAACATCACTTTCAGTGGCCAATTAATGAGGGAAAATGCTAATTCTCCTATTCTGCTCAAACTAAGTGTTATCCCGCCATTGAAACAGAATACATAGTATCTAAGCAACAATCTAAAGAAACTGGCGTGGATTCACTCGACTTTCCTAGCTTTAGACGTCGCAGGTCTTGGAGGCTTAATCACTTTACTAAGCAGGATGAGTACAATTGGTATAATAGTTCCAACGTAGTATACACTTCCGTAAGCAGTAAGAGTTTCATGCAGACTTAATACCTGTAACACATGAAGGAAAACTATGATCAGCTTCTGTTGAAGACCATTGGCAATAGAGTAAACATCATTCCAACAAATATGTGACTAACCATGAACCCAACAGCGGAGTAGTTTAGAACCAGCAGCGTGTATGCAAAATTCATTGCTACAAGTATCTTCTCAAACATAGTACCTTTTGCAGCTTGTTGCCATCTGTAAATGACTGCTCATATACAAAACAAGATTAGGAAAAGAAAATCAAAGTTAAATGTGTCTGATCGAGTAGGTATGCCAGTTAAATACCTCTTGATCCAGCAATCATCAAAGCGGACTGTACAAAGAATATGATGTACCCAGGATATAATCCCTATAATGTAACAGAGCAAAGTACACCATTAGTTAGACAGCGAGACAAACTAGTGGACGATAAGCAGAGGGTGCAATGACAAAAAAACATCAGATGAGCAGCTTACTTCCTGAAGTTACTGAGTTTGGGAACTGAGAAACAAGTTGTGATAAGCATAGAAGTAGGTTAGGTCTTTTTTACTTAAAATGGACAACCAGTATGTTTGCTTACTATTGTGGAGTTTTAAGAACTAAAAGAACTGTCAATTGCTTAGGAAAACAAGGATGGATGTGCATAATCTGGTCGAGATCAATAGGTTTTATGAAAATTAAAAAAATGTCAGCATGTAGTATTTTATCTCGTAAATATCAAAAATGTCCTTTTCAAAAAATTCAAAATTTCTATTTCATACACCAAAGAAAAAAGGGCAGACAAATACTTAATTAGAGGTGACAAGACTGCAAACTTAAAAAGCAGACGCTCAACTCACAAGGAAGATACCCTTTATTTAAGACAGTGGTATTTGGGCTAATCCTGCACGCACCTCAACTATCACACCAGGTATCTGCAATCCTATCAGCACAAGTACTGGGTAATTCTGTCCACCAAGACTTATGCGAATGGACAGAAACCACTTACTGCTTTTTTGCCTTTGCTTGGATTAAAACCCGAAACCTCATGATTCTCCTCCCACTTTAGTCACCACTAGGTCACACCCTTGAGTGTCATAAGGAGTAACTTATCGAGGAAAAGAGTACAATGGAAATAGACATTAAATATAGGCTATCAGAATGCTCAACCAATTTGACTAGAAGTTTTGAATGATACACTACAGATCCCAACTCTGATTGGATTTACATAGGACCTAAGCCTTAGCTGAAAAAACGTAGAAGTTTCTCATAACCATCAACTTGAAGTAGAGAAAGGTTCTCAACAGATTTACTCCCCTAGCCATATCTAATGCGTCATAGCAAAACAGTTTCCCTTGTTGGCACTTTGACACACCCATATTCCCAGCTGGAATTTTGGCATGCCGAACAGAGGGTGTCTCATATGTAAGTAAGGGTAGTAGACTTTGAAATCATGTTACTTGCCATATAGTAGATATATCAAAGTGTGACCATCTCATTTAAAAGCTTAAATAGTTAAGAGAGAGCACATTTTTTATTTACTTGGATAAAAGTTTAATTGTGTTTTCAACATACCCAAAAGTTTAATTGTGTTTTCAACATACCCACTCACATGTGAGCCAGATCTTTCTTTTATGTGCCAAGCATGTGGAAATTCTTTTTACTTTTTATATAATGGGTGGTGGTGAGACTCGACTCAGGACCTCTATCTGCTCCAACCCAAAAAAACTAGTTCATGAGGTACAAGCAGTGTGTACAAGGCCCGAGAACGAATTCACCGCCATAAGCTGACCGGCAATTACTAGTGATTCCGACTTCAAGGATTGCCCAAGATCGTAAAGGGAGAAACAACTCATCCCTCAACCAATTTGAGATAAAATATAGATATGTATTGATTTATATGAAGAAACGCTATGTCCACAGGATCTAAGTCATTCGTGGTATTGCTTTGGGACAAACACAGTTAGCCTTGCTAACAATCCAGTGGGTTTAGCTGTAGCTGATGCAACTTAACTAAAGGCATTGGATTTTTACTCGTTGTTTCTCAAGGTAGGACACTGAAAGAAGTGGGAAGATCCTGGTTTCTAAGGGGTTAGATTAGACCAACCAATTTTCTCACATTAAATTCCTGCACTTTGTCGAGAAACAACAGGATAGATCAGAACACTGGAAATAAAGAGGAAAAAGGAGGTACCACCGGTCATGAGGTAATCAATCTAGTTAAATAAGATCATGGTGGATTCTGATAAGAGTTCAGAAGCATCATAATTGCAGGGAGATGTCGAACAAGGAGATCCTCTTATTCTTAGAGCGCACAAAGGACAGTGTGTAACATCTAAAATATCAAGGCCAGAGAATAGCAAGAATGTAATGAAAAAAATTGAGATTACTCTTAATAATATAAAAGAATCAACATTTTCAATTAGCATGCTCTACGGTGCTAGAGTATCCACTTACATGCCAAACAGCACTGACAGTTTGGGTAGCCAGCAACTGGAAGAAACCAGGCTTCCTTCCCTTCTGTATGAGCCTTTCATATACATCTGCAGAGCAAAAATGTAAATCCAATAAAATCTGATTGTATTCACATTGGCGTGGATACTGAACCAAACCAGTTGTAAATGATGATGCCTAACAGTTTAGAACTAATATCTCGAGATAAAGTACTAAAATCCTACGTTTTCCTTGTAGAGCAAATAATTTGTCCTCAAAGTAATGCTTCATCACCGAAAATAAAATACACCCGAGGAGGGGCTCGCGTCTGATTAGCTAGTTGGTGACAAAAAAACAAAAACCTTCCTTCTAGCCTCTAGGTAATGTAAAGTTTGCTCATATTAGAAACGAATAGCTTCAGCTTGCCTATAACAATGTCTACAACAAAAGTGAATCGAATGTAACTAAAGAACATCTCACTCACAAGTATTTGCATCCTTACCATTAGCCAAAATGGTTCTAGTAGTCAACTTGAATGTAACTAAAGAACATCTCACTCACAAGTATTTACATCCTTACCATTCTGAAGCTTTACAAAATTGAAGCTTGAGATCAACTTGCAAATGAATAGAAGAGAGATTCACTTACAATGCCGCAGCCATGTGCTGACTTGAATGTTCCATACAAGTGGTAACTGAACCGAGCTCTTTGCTAATTCAACACCCAATACATCAACATTTTTTGCACGGTCCCAACGTGGTTTTGGCGGAGAAGAGTTTGTCCAACCACTGAAACCCAGTCCAGATACAATTATAGCAGCTTCAGAGATTGACCAGATAAAATAATATTTCCACCGGGCAGTAAAGCCAGCCATATATTGGTAACCCAACCGTTTGAAGAAACCCCATTCGTGGTATACTGGATCAGTGAACCTGGAAAGTGGGAAATGAGGCACCAGATAGAGATACAACCCCATACATATAGCAGCTTGAAGAAGAGCCCTTAAAGTTGATCCAAAAGGTGAGGGGTTTCCTTGCTCTGAAGGTTTCCATATCTGAAAGGAGGAAGAAATTGAATTTATTAGTTGTATGAAACTATTTTTGATGGAGTAGTTGCCACGGAATTCAAAGTGAACAAAACAATACAATGATGATATTAGCTTACTCCTTTTCTTTCTGTCCACTCAAGGTAATCCTTAATTTCATACACTGGACCTGCAAAATGACTTCCACAACAGAGACAGAAACCAACGTATTCAAGTAATGATGGCAACTCGAGCAAACGATTTTTCTTCTGAGCCTCACGCAAATCCTCCTCCTTCAACAATCCGTCTTGGTAATTGATCACAGATGAAATTATTTTCAATGTTATCACCATTAAAGCTCCTGCAAATTTGGAGGGGAAAAAATAAAATTAATTTTAGATTAGCTAGAAATCTAGAAACACATTAAGTGAACTTTGTAATCGTGAGTAGTCCACCAATAACAATAGAATGTGAACAATATGACAATATACCATTCTGAAATAAAATCAAATAACAAAATGGCCATTGCTCCTAGGATGATCTAATTTTTTCATCCATCTGCAAAAAATCAGCTTACTTCAATCCGAATTTGTGTTTATCCTCTTGCAACTAAATGACGGTAATCGATTGTATTGAACCATAGAATCAGTATATCTTAGTGATGGAAACCAACAGAAGTCCTAAACTCAACACAGAAGCAGATTCAAGGTAAATACTTAAACCTCCCCTCTAGTTTAGTGAAACTAAGTGGACCTCCTCCATTTGAAAATAAAAATAATGTGTGACCTCACCTCAACTTAACCATATCACTACCAAACCTCCTACACCATCGTCCTCCAAAAACTTTTGAGGGAAACCTTACGTAGATTTATTTCCACATTTACCTGCTAAGTTATCTATTTCCTAAACACAATAGCATGAAAATGAAGACGAAAAGAAAATAGAGATAGAAAAGTTAGTTCCCACTTTCCACAGAGAGAGACCTAAACTGAAGTTATCTCTAACCTACAAATGAATAAGTCTAACCCATGAGAAGGTCTGGATTAGCCTGACATTGTTAATTAATGATAAATACCGCTATTTTTGTTCAGTTATGGCTGCAGCAGTCCACCTCAATCAATGTATCGTTGAACCTACTTTCTTCTCTGTGAATTGTTTAGTTTATATAGACACGTATTTCTATTTCCAATTAGTTTCCATCTCATTGAATCAAGAGCATTTTCATCAACATTGTCAATTTTGAGATCATCCAAATCAAATATTTGATATGAGAGATATTCAGATGTTTGTCAAAAGGTTGACCTTATTTCTAAAAACTGGAGGGCAGGTGCAGGGATTCACCCATAAATATGGGTTGGTTCTCGTAATGAGTAAATTTCAAGTTGATTCGGAATGCATTTGTTGGTTTGCATCAGAATATGGGGACTGAACGCATCAATGAAATAGGGGTACATTACTATGTTCAATAGAAAAAGAGGTAAGGCCAAAGATCAAGCCATGCTTACCTGTAGCATCGATTCCTCCCTCCTTCCATGCATCCCCACTCATGTAGTATACATGGCTGCAAGTTTACCAAAAAACTTTCAAATATCTTACAGAAATTGAGAGATTTCATTCACAGAGTTATTTGGGAGGAGAGGGAATCGAGTGGTCAGATTTTAAGAGTCTTCGCATACTGGAATCACAAAACAATAAAGGAACCATCAAAAGCAAATAAGCCAATGGAGCCACGTATCACAAAGTGTACTTTTTATCAGTATCTTTGCATGTTAGCATACCTGCATTTTATATGAGAAAGCTTCCTTGAAAATTGTATGATCTGAATTAATTTACAGAGAGCCGTCCCTCACATTTACATGAACTTGCAAAAATCCCAATGTCAAGAATATACAAAATCATAGATGAGTACTAAAACAACTAGGTAAAATATAACCAGGATACAAAAACTGAAACCTTAACTCAGATTAAATGTTGAACTTTTGACATACAAATCCAAAAGTTTCACATTTTCCAGATTTTAAATCTTATTGTTTCAAGTTACTAACCAACCAAAACAAACAAGACACATAATAGGAATTAGCACCTAGACTAATTTGTTGATCATCCTATCACCATAGGCGGATCTCATGACTCGCATTCAACAACTAAACCATTCACCTTATTTAAAGTATGGATTTATAATTCAATATTTCTAACAATTTCAATGGGTGTTACACAAATAAATCCAGGTCTAGACTAAAAGTTATGGGTTCAAATAAACCAGCACCAAAAGGACTAGACCCTCCCCGCCTATTACAATCCATTAACACAATTGTCGGGTAAGCCACTCGAATGCCTCCCAAGTCTCCACCTAGATTAGAAAAGATGGACTCACACTACTGGGTCGTATGGTTAGAGGGATTAAAAGAAGTTATCCCAGTACACAACAATAAACCCACTGAAATTCCATAAGTGGGATCTCGGAAGGATAGAGTGTATGTAGATCTTATCACTACCATGTGGAGGTGGAGAGGCTATTTCTAAAACCCTCAATTCAAGTGCAGCAAAGCATAAGCTAGTATGGCTCATACCTTAATCTAAGTTCTACTGAACACAACATGGGATACCAGTAAACTTAATCTTTGTATTAACAATCCATGCATCAGCACAACTAGTAAGTCCAAACTTCTTCTTTTTGCAAATAACCATGGTGTCTGCCAGCTTGCATGCAGCTCAACTAATCCCATAGGTACATGCTACCTCCCACCAACACACGTAACAGGTAACCGTTGACCTCACAGTATTTAAGTCACTTCATAACCCAATACAGTGGAAACTGGGAAGTCCAGCTGAGATCTACTGATTTTCTTCCACTGTGAAGGTGGAAACTTTAAAAAAAAGAGAACTTTATGATTTCCTATAAATCAAGAATCTCCAAATCAAAGAAATTTGAAAAGAGAACATAATGTACCATCCAATAAGATAACCAAAAGCAGCGATGTAAGTGATGATCCCACAGTAACGGCGACAGAGAACCATAGAAGCATAACCCAAAAGCATAGGTCCAAGGAAATGAAGATTTGACGAGAACCCAAAGGACAAATACGACAGAACAGCGCCGGTGACGGCGGCGTAGAGGTGTCTACCGACGGTGGTAGGTACAAAACGGTGTAGGAAGCTCACCGGAATGGTAGCTACGAAACAGAGCAAAAAACGGAGTACCGGTACAGATACTCCGATCGCCGGCGCCATTGATTCTAACTCCGGCAAGCCCATATTGGTTCACAAATTCGGATCGGGTTAACTCCGAACCCAATTGACTGTACAAGTTATTTCTGAATCTTGATTTAAGGGCCAGAACCTGGGAAAGTAATATTGAAGAAGAAACTCAACAAACTAAATAGAGACAAGCAACAAAGAAACAAAATACAAATGAATATTCCCTCCCTTTGCTTTGTCATCAATTTGACTAATTTTATCAAAATAAAATTAATTCATATTTCAAATTAAAATTAAAATATTTAAAAAAATGAAATTCATGAAAAAAGAATCTTAAAATGTTCTATCATTCATATAGTTTGATTTCTAAGAATTGAAATATGACAAGTGAATTCTTTTGCTTTATTCCACCTTAAAAAAATTAAATAAAAAATGCATGATATATTTTTATGGATCTCACATAATGTATAAGAGGAAGTAGACGGCTCAAGGACACGTCGACAAAGAGGTATCTGCTTGTCGCCTAACTTTCTTTTATTACATAAGAGAAATAACCCTAACATGAATACAATAAGGGTTAGTAATATAAAACAGAAGGAGTATTAGATTAATATAATATTCTAAAGATCAAGTTTAAATATTTTAAAATTATATAAAAAATATTATAATTCAAGATTCGAAATGAAAATTGCCTACTGTCCCCATAAAATTATAAGCAGAATTTTGATAAAATATATATTAAAAGTGTTTGATAAAAATATTTTATCACATATTTAAGTAATTAATAAAATAAATAATAAATTAAAGGAGTGGTCCTATTAATTAATTTCTGCTCACTAGTATAACCCTCACCTAATAATCTTCTAACTATCACCCAACTTGTTTATAAAATTTATGTTTGTTAATGAAATTATTATTATTATTATTGCATTAACTCTTTGCTAGTACTTTGCTTGGTAAATTTAAAAATATCATGTATTAAATTGTGTATGCATTACTAATAAGAAAAAGTATGCGGAGAAGCAAACACATAATAGTTAATTAGCTAATATAGTTATAGTTTGAATTAGTTACGACTCACGATAAATATTTAGTTGTAATAACAGTTTGAGTTTTATATAATTCGCCCGATTTTTATACAAACGTTGTGCATGAATTGTATAGCGAATATACAAACACCATACAAAAACTGTGAATCATATAGTAAATTATATAAACATATACAAATATTGTTATAACTATAGTTACGAAATATAATTATCCAAACTATAGTTATACAACATAATTAAGGTATTTTTGAGTGGTTATATGCGAAAATCCTTCTTACTAATACCATGAATTTCTAGGTATTAATAACACAATGATTTTAATGCATGCATTAGCATGATTAAAGATCCATTTGTCTCTAAAAAAAAATCACATATTTTTCACTATAATTGTGAAAGGTATATTTGTAAATATTTTTTTTTTATTCAATACATGTTATTTTTAATGCATTAAATCAAACAATACATAAAAATATTTTACATATAATTAATACAAATATAATTAATATATATATTATAAATATAAATATTATTAATATATTTTATTTAACATTATTTTTATACATTCTCCCGAACCACCTATGGTCTTTATATGACTTTATGAAAATGAACATATTTTATTTCATATAGTTTAAAGTCTATGTAGATTTGATCGATAGTTTGGTACAAGTTGTTGAACTGTTTTTTCGAGGAAATTCATCTAAATATTTTTAATCTTTAATTAATATAATTGTATGGTTTTTAAGACATAATACTAAATATAAATTAATAATAATAATATAAAAAAATAATCATATCAATTATTAATTTTTTAATAAGAATATTAAATCCAAATATGACAAATAAAAATAAACTAAAAAAGAGAATATAGTTGTTTTTTAAAATCTTTTTCTTCGACCATTTCCTCCTCCTTTTATGTTCTATACATATACTCCCTCTATTTTATATTAATTAATTGTGATATTGTACTTTTCAATAGTTAAAATATGTGAATTTTGGTTAATAATTTTAAAAAAATATTTTTATTATAATAAAATGATAATTTATAATAGTAATATTTTTATATCATTAATTTGCTATTTATGTTGTGATGGAGACCCCAAGGTAGAGGTACCTAGAAATCATCGACTGGGAATTAATAGTGCATTTAATTGTCTTTCCTATCCTCTGCCATATTATTGTCAAATTTTAATTTGATATATTTATTTTAAAAAATAATTATTTTTATAAATATTATAATAACACAAAATATAAAGACACAATTAATTCTACTAACTCAATAAAACATAAAGGTGAAAAATCATTCTACTCCTACTAGCTTATTGATCTTCTATCCTAATGCGCTGTCTTCACTCTTTTCTATTTAAGATCGTGTTTTCGATGATATGAAGTTACGTCATATCTTGTCTAATCACCTCGTAAGTCCTCAAACAGACAAAAAAAAGGACATGAAATCTAAACGGCTAAGCTTTAGTGCGCTTTCTCATTCATTTTATTTGTCACCCTTACTAAAATATATGATTCAAATAATTATTATTTTAAAATTCAAAATATAATTAATTTTTTTCTTATTTTTTTATCCTTACTCAATAAGAGATAAATTAATATAATAAAAAAATTTAATATTTTTTAGAAAAAATATGGCAAGTGAAATAAACCAGAGAAGTATTGTTCACTAAATTCCAAATTCTAATTCTAATAAACTCTTGCCGTCCACAAACAAACAATTTAGAGTCACTTCAATTCGAGATGTTGGAACATTAATCGGATCGATAATCGAATTTTAAAGTGACTTCCAAACAGACTCAAAAGTTTCAATTGAAAATTCAAAATAATCGGGTCGATAACTGTTTAATCTCATCCGAGAGCGAGTTTAATCTCCTTTTTCCTTATTACTTTTTTCAAAGAAAAAAGAAGAGGATCGATTTAAACTCCTTTCCTTCCACTGCGTAGCCTCGCTAATATGTACTACGAGCCCTCTATCCCATACATCTAATTAGTTCGCGTGATTCACCAATCCCATTGAAAATCATACAGTAGATATGTAGTGTCTAGCGACTCATTATTGATAATAAAATAAATTTATATAGAAAATCTAAACAAAAATACAATGAATTATTTCAAGACCAACTCAGTAATCATATTCTATAACATAAGCTAATGTTCCACACCCACAACTTAGCCCAGAAGAACTACTACATTTACATAATGGCTTCCCCTCATAATTAGCCTTATTTGGGATGTTAAATTTAATGGGCTTAGTTATATGTCATTCTAATCATGATCATTATTAAAGCTATAGAAGCTCACTGATAGCCCATGTTTATTCAAGTCCGCAAGAATTACACCCACAAGTCATTGGAAAATATTATGGGCAAATTATAAAAATTTCATATTTTATAGGCTTAATTTCAATATAAATCAACTCTTTCTAAAATTACTAAAAATTTCTGATTTTGGAGAAACGTCGATACATAAAAATATGTATTGATACAACGCGAAATTTTAGGGTTATTCATGATCTGTGTATATCAGTTATTAAAAATTAGATTATATCAATTTTAATATACTGAAAACATTAAAAAACGTATCAGTATTTAATTGATTGTTTAATTTTTTTGGATATCAGTGAAACTAACTGATAGTTTATAAATGTATATCTTGTATCAGCAAAATAGCGAAATACGAAAATTTTAGTAATTTTTTTAAATGGTAGGGACTAATAGTAATTAAGTTTATAAATATCATGTATTTGTGTAATTTTTAAAAAAATTATTTACACAAAAAATAACTTATTTTTTAAATTAAAAAATAATCATCTACTTTTGTTACAATTTTGAACATTCAACCCTTATTGTATAGGCATGTTAATGTATATTTATTTATCATAATATATATTTAATATATATGTATAAATAACATACATTGTATAGTAATTTATACTTTCTATAACTATATTATATAATCATGTATAATTTTGCTGATTTGAGATTATTTTTTAATGTAAATAAAAAATGAGTTTTTTTTTTTTAAAGTAAACTTCTTACTTTTTGTATATATATATATATATATGTAAAACAAGCCAACAATTGCACAAAATTGTTGGGATCTCATACACAAGGCCAGTAAACCCAAACAACTCCAAATAAGAACATCCATGAATAGGTAAATCAATCATCTTGGAACTGATTGATGCAGTATTGGTTCTTGACAGTCACTAGCATTGCAACAACATACAAGATGTACTCCCACATCACCTCGAAAATACTTCCCTCGTATAGATAGAGAGTTTATTTCCGAAAGATCCATGGTGAGAGTGCAAAGAAATAGGTATCTAATGTAACAGATGGCTGACAACTCAGTACAAAAAGCCCCCTTGTTTCACACTTTACACAATTTGCCTCAAAAGCCTAATTATATGATTCTTCCCTCAATACTAACCACTCAAAAAGCTATGGATAGCACTAGTACTAGAACTCTCAAGAGATAGGTAATCAAGCAAATCAAAAACTCTGCTTCAACCTCTCTGTAAACTCTACTGGACATATCAGTACAGAATCGACACATAGTCCACCTTTAGTATGTGTACAATCGATCTGTGTCATCGAATATTTAACTTTCATGGGTTCAGACGAACCTGTGGCGATAAAGTCACCTACATGGTGGTACTTCCATATTCCAGGTTCGTTCAAGTAACACTGGGTTGTAGCTTCTTGGCTGTCTGATGTCGAGAGCTGAAACCGCACTGGTTTCCTATCCCACCCATGAACATGCTCGGAGTTGCAGACTCGGCGTCCAAATCTCCGAGAGGAGCGTCCTACTTGTATTCTGAAGAATATGCTGTAGGACCCGACAGGGAATGGGAAATCAACCTCCCCATCAACTTCAAACCACCAGATTTGTTGGAGATATGCAACGGACTTGAATCTGGACGGAAAAGAAAATAAATTATTCTGTTTTCCTGTCCGAGGACGTACTAGCTTAACGTCTGTACAAGAATATAGCAATAAAACCAAAAACTCAATTGATAATACAAGTATATGAGCGTCTAGCTAACACTAGAACAAGAAAATATGCAGGAAGTATAACACGTATACTAATGTTAAAAGAGCGTTCTTGATCGAAATTGCTAGGAAAATCAAGTGGATTAACAATTAGTTGTGAATGAAACTGAAACATTTTGTAGAAGTCTCTCTTGACCTATATCAAGGTTTTCGGAGAGTCCAAGCAACACAATTCTTGGACCATCAAATAACAAGCTAACAAGCAATGTTGGACCATGAAGTCTTAACCAAACATTGCATAAACAACACTATAAACGGTACGATGGGAAACAACAATCCAATCAAAACATTATATTGTTTTGATAATATAATATGAACGCCCCCTCCAAATATCTCAGGCACTAAATCTTCAAAGGATTATTTAGAATAAATTTTGAAAATCTGAAATTTTCCAAGGAATTTCAAAGGGTAAAGATACTTATCCCAAGCTATTCCACAAATTGGTCAATTGCATATATATATTAAAAAATAATAAACCATAGACGTTGCAATGCAAATTCAAAACTACTAAGCAACGCCACTTCACATACTAGAGGAAGGGTGAGTTTCGGATACTCCAAAAGTAAAATATTTTTGAAGACAGCTTAAACTCATTCTTTTTTCTTTTTGATTTGCACCGGGTGTCCAAGTCTTTTAAAGACCCAACTAATCGCTAGGGTGCACAAGCCCTCGACAAGGAGTCTCCCGCAAGTGCACCACGGTTAATTCAGGTTTTACCTGATCCGATGACCCTCAGAAATTGTTTGTACTCAATGGGTTTTGAACTTGAGGCCTTGGAAGGAAACAAACCCCAAGGCTCAACTCAATTGCCACCAGGCCAACCCTGAGGGTTGGCTTAAACTCATATTCTTACACAGCAATTTACAAACTAGACAAGAACAAGATGAACCGCATTGTGAGGATTTCTATTGAAGAAAATGCCCCAAACAGGTAAACATTTGGAATTGATCATCCTATCTAAAAACCACATACATCAATAACCATACAAATGCAAACATCCAATTTACTCAAAAACAAACATAAAAAGCAAGAAAATCTCAAATCCTCACCTTGATTCATCTGTTTCAATCCGACTCCAATATCTCCTATCATCGATGCCCGTTATCGCCAAGCCACTTGAAGATATTGACATACAAACTCTTCCAGTTCTCTTATCCAACCAAACTCTCTGCACATATCCCAGAAAAACAATAAAAACATCAAACTCAATTCTGCTACACCAAAACTAGGTGCAAAGAACCAACCAGACTGACCTAGCGGATAAATCAGAAATACTTCCCAAACAAATAATGAGCCTTTAGATTACTTCTCAAAAGATTGCAACAGCAGCCTTTCAAATTTAATACTACCACTTTAGCAACAAATCCTCAATACCAAACTTATACAGATTTACTAGTAAATGGTAAAGTAATTTTTATTTTCAGAAAAAAATTAACCCTTTTTTGGGGGCTAAATCAGCTACACACATTATTTCCACCAGACTTTAGATTACTCCAAAAATTTTAATACCACAACAGCCTATAAAATTACAACTTAAATTTTTAATACCAAACGAGTGCAGATTTACTAGAAAATGGTATATTAATTTTTATTTTCAGGAAAAAAATTAACCTTTTTTTCTGGCTAAATTGGATATACAAATTATTTCCCACCCTTAAATTATGAGCCTTTAGATTACCTATCAATATGTTCATACATATATACAGTGAAACCACCTCGGATTTTCAGGAAAAAAAATCTACATATAATCAAAAATGAAAAAAAAAATCAAAAATTCAATTTTTATCCTGTTTAAACATAAAAAGGTCAAAAATCGTACCTTTGTGCCACCATCAAAAGAATTGGGTCGACAGAGCTTAGCATAAATATCTCTTTTACACAAATTAGCCGGAAAATTTCTACCATCAAAAACCCTTTGAATAATAGAGCTATAATTCATCGGCAACTTGGATTCCCATACAAAATCAGCAGAAGAAGCACCCCTAAAAGCTCTATTTAGAACAGACAATTTACAGATCTGAGGGGGGTCCATATATACAAGAACTGAAGCTACACAGCTCTCCGGCAAATCACCAAGACTGGTTTTTTGCTGAGTAACAACAGACGAAAACTGAGGAATCAAGAAAGAAATTGAAGAACCCATGATGGGTTATGGTTTTGCTGTAAAAAATTCAAAAAATTCAATACAGAGAAGATGAAATCAAGAACTTGTAATAATGGGTATTGAGAAGAAGGGAATAGACAATACAAAATACAGCTGGATATAGAGAGTGGGTGTGTATATATGTATAGAAATTGGACGGTGACTGTAGGTACTTTTTTCTTTTTTGTGTTTTTTGGATTCTGCGGGAAGAAGACAGGGGTGAGGGTGGGCTTGGGGTTGGGATGGAAGTGGGGTGGGGGTCTATCTAGGAGTATTAGTAGTTGGATTAGATTATATAAGATGATATAATTTGAAAAATGAAATGGATATAATTATAATTAATACAAAGGATAATTGGATAATCATGATAAAATTTGACTAAAATATTGACAATAAAAATGTATTTAGTAAAAATATTGACTAAAATCCTGATAATCATGACTAAAATATTGAATATGATCAAATCGGAGTTTATATTTGATCATAAATTTTAAAGTTAAATTTTAAATTTTTTAAGAAATTAAAACATAATAAAAATGAATTTTTATTCTAAATTACTCACGTAAAAGTTGAAAATTATTTTCAATTTCTAGTCATAATCAAACATAATATCAACGTTCAAATATAATTATTTTTTTCCATAAATTACTCACGTAAAAGTTGAAAATTATTTTCAATTTCTAATCATAATCAAACACAATATCAACGTTCAAATATAATTATTTTTTTCCAATTTCACTAAAACGATCATATACAATCATGTAGATTTTCATATTTGGATTTATAATTAAAATTAAATATTTTAATTCTCAAAATCTAAAACGTACTATATAAATTAAGACATGAAATATTTGATTAAGATTTTTGGATTATTCTTAAGAAATCAAATTTTGTGGCTGTATTTTTTAAGTTTTTATTAAATGATTTGTTTTACACTCTTTAATAAGGACAATAAAGAGTGAATTTGCAAAAACTCGTGATTTTATTTGTTTTTTTGTAAAATTATAATTGTACAACAAACTTATATTTAATGGCACAAATAGTTGACCATCACAAAAAATTGATGAAAATAAATTTGGATAGAGAAATTTTGTGGCAAGTAAATAACTATTTAGAACAAAAAAAAATTCAACCTTATTTAAAGTTGTTTTTTTTTTGGTGAGAAATTAAAATAAGAAGGAAATAAAGTCGAGATAGGAAAAAAAAAAAGAATCAATTTTATCTTCTAATCATCTTTATTTTACTGAACTCTAAAAATAAAAATAAAAATAAGTATAAATTAAAAGGAATATTTGAAATACTTTTTATTGGTTAATAAACGATTAAACAAATGTTTTCAAATACTTTTCCTAATTTATTTTTGGATGAAGTTTCACCATTTGTTTACTCATAGATTTTTTAAAAAAATATTTAATTATTTTAAAAAATATAGTCTATAATCATAAGTTTTAAAAATTATTAAAAATATTCATAAATTTCTAGTATCATAACGATTATATTCCATAAAAAGTCAAGATAACGAACACAATTAATATGAATTTAAAAAAGAAAAAGAAAAAGAAAACAAAACGAAAATACAAGTATTGATTTATATACGAAAATTACTATTACTATTTGTAATTAAAAGTAACTCCACAAAGCAAATTTGAATAAAAATTATATAAAAACATGTCAATAAAATATATAAATCTTATACAACACACTAGAATTGAAATTTAGTCCAAACTATAAATAATTAAGTGTTTTTGTAAAATATAAAAAAATTGGATTAATTTTAAAAAAATATTCAACTACAAAAAATTGGCTCAAATATGGAGCAGGAGTACTAGTTTTCCCCAAAATTGAAAATTTAAAATATTTATTGAATAATGACAAGTTATATAATTAAATATTATTTTTTATAATATTAACGACAGGGTGCTATATCTTTTACTTTTTTTATTTGTTTAGAAATTTTTAATAAAATTAGTTGTTGTTTAATATAAGCTCTTTACTCATCGATACAATTTTACTATATATAAATTGCATTATCAAGTTCATTGATTTTTCTTATTTAAAAAACTTAGGTTATGATGGTCGGTCACTAATAATTTGCCAATTTTTATAAAGATGTTAGTTGATAAACATTTGTATTAATTCTATAATCTATAATGTTAAACAAAATAAAAAATAGCACAATCATTAATTTGCATTATCCCTTTTGTATGAACTAGTTTTTTAAAAAATATTCACAATTATATAAGTTTTATTTATTTGCACTCTCTTTTTTTATGTGCACTTTCGGTCTGGGTAGGCATAGTTTACGACAATATTAATTAAAAAAAAATTATTAATGAGTGATAAAGAATTTATTTATTTTTTTATTCCAAAAAGTTTGGGTTCTAAATTTTGATATATAAAATTGTTTTTGGTAGGAATATTCACCTTTCCGAACGTGAATTTAAATTTAGTCAAAAATAATATTAGCGTCAAATATCAAATGATTTTTTTTAAAAAGAAAAAGTATAATTTGGGTATAATTCCCCATGATTCCCTAAATCAATTTCTTATTCGAGGCAATATTCGTTTTTTATTTAAATTTTGATATTGAATTTTAAATTTAGTTTTCAAAAAGTCTTGAGACTTCAGATTCTCGTTTGAAATACTATATATTTATCTGAAGTGATGCTACAACGATTTGGGCATGTATAGAGAAGAAGTGCAGAGTAGGAGTTACGCAGAGGGGTAGAAGTAGATCGAAAAAGTATTGGGGGAAGTAATTGGACAAAATATGACGCAACTTCATATCACCTAGGACATATATGACCTTAGATGGAAAGAAATGAAAATTGTGTATTGAGGTAAAAGGCTAGTACGAGTAGAATATTGTGTTGCCTTATGATATAGTAAGAGAGTAGGATTAGTCGCGTCATTATGTATATGATGTTATTGACTTATTGATCGTCATTTGTTTTGCTACTTGTATTGTATTCATGAGTTTCCAATTGTTTTCCACTATAGTCATTCTTGTATCTAGTATTTTATGATTTTGGGATTGATATATTTGAGTTGAAGGTCTTTTGGAAATAACCTCTCTATCTCTATGAGATAATGATAAGGTTTGTGTACATTTTACTCTTCCAGACTTCACTTGTGAAATTCCACTAAATATGTTATTGTTGTTATTAATTGAAAGGAATAATTTTAATTTGAAGAGAATTTTATTATGCGACTTGTTAAATCTCAAGTCTTAATTAATGATTTTATTGCAATAAATTTATTTGATAATAGTTTCATTACTTACATGTAATATCTTATTTGTGAGATGGTAGAAAATTAAGGTATTATTAAACAATTAATATATTTAGGTGTTTACTTTGCCCCCCGAAAAAAAAAAAGAAGCTCAACTTATAAACTTAAAACAAAGAGTTCAAACTTAAGAAAATCAGAACTAATTAGATGTCACGCTCCAAAAATGAGCGTGATGGCACTTGCTCAATCCCACTAGAATAAGTCAGCCTCACCCAACGAAAATAGAAATAATATGCGAAAGTACTAAATAAAGTAGATAGCTAAAAATATCAAATCTTCATAAACTTAAACACCACCCAAGGATTTGTTTGTCACGTGCACAAGCCACTAGCAATATAGAAAGTAAAAAAAAAAAATACAAGTTTGAACTATCTTTCTTCTCGAATAGAACAAAGCAGAAAAGAAATAGGGACAAGAGAGTCATCTAGATGACAACAGTTACCTCTCTAAAATCTCCTGGAAAGCTTCGGGTGATCAAAGAAAAGTACTACTCACTGTCTGGGCTCAGAACCTACACAGGTGTAGAAGCAAGGGGTGAGTACCAAAAA